>JAQQZT010000005.1:9774371-9787973 GCA_030068275.1 Clarias platycephalus | reverse complement strand
AGATAGATAGATAGATAGATAGATAGATAGATAGATAGATAGATAGATAGATAGATAGATAGATAGATAGATACTTGATTGATCTTGAACGAAATTGAAAAGTAGCATGGCATAAAGGAGTTATATATTTGAAGACATGGTTATATACAGTATGCATGTTAATTTGGGTATATTTGCATATAAAAGTATATATATTTAAAGCATTTTAATGGGAAACTGCTGTCCTGCTCAGTTTCAACTATGAACTAGTTCATAAGCACGAGTTATCACAATACACGTTGGTGGTTTTCTTAAAAAAGCAGAGGCACTAAAGCCGGCTGAAGGAAAAATGGTCATAAAATTTTGAGCTAGCTTCCTATGCGGTGTGGCCACGCCCATAAAAACGAAAAGGACATGGTTTTGGAGAAGGTCATAATAATTATAGCCAAGCCATGCTCTCCTTTATCATTGAGGGGCCTGATTGAATCCACATGTTTAAGGGTAAAATATTACAACATGATAAATTGATAATGAGAGCATTTGTTTTTTACGTACTCTTATGTCCTGGGAAAGACAGTTAATAAAGTCAATTACATGAAAATCTATAAAATATAATTTGATGAAATATAATGCCATTTCCTAGATTTGAAAATGAATGATGGTCATTGGTTTAAATACAGATAGTCGAGTTTTATTTCTGTTGAACACATCATTGAGTGTAATCACCAAGAAGCGATTGAGCAACGCAACACGTTTTGCTTATGGTCACCTGTAATGAGAGTGCTGTGAATTAAGCGGCTCTCGGTCCACATAATATCGATGTAAATGCATTTCATTTACAGCTGACATACTGCAAGATTTAAATCCCACATGTTGGTGCGCAGACCTAAAAACGAGCATCGTGCCCCTCACCAATTAAATAAGGCCTGCTCTAAATGTGCTGGCACACAGGAAAGGCAAAACAGTGTTTCGTCTTACACCGCAACCTCGCAGACCTGCGCATGAGAGTGACCACAAAAGGTTCGAGTCTTCCAAAGGGTTGCAATTTATGTTTGTGCTTTGAAGTGACAGAAAGCTCTGGCTTATTTTAGTTTTATTTCACCGAGCACAAAGATCGTACCAGCTTTCCAAGTGTTGTCAAGAGAGACGTGCCAAAACAGCTTTTATTACACCCTCATTGACATGCGTTTATGGGGAAAATATTGGCATTTATGCTGTATAATATACGCAAGAGTCATGGTAAATTTTAGGTGCAAGGGAACTATTGAAAAGAGCGAGACAGCAACCTTGGAACCGAGACATAATGCTTGGGAAAACCCGAGCCATTAGGTAAGGGTGGTTTACCGCTGTGAGGGCAGCTGGGTGTTATTTCTGTGAGTAATACTGGATCATAATGTGAAAACGGTATGGCTACCGCACCCCTACTGCTTCCTTCGTAGCTCTGTTTGATTTCCAAAACAAGTCAACACTACGGTACATAGTCGTACCTACTAACACATTGCTGGGGATGTATTGTGTTGAATAACGCACATGTGTAAAAGGTCAAGTTACATAATATGTCCTTGCTTACAGTGGACAAGCTAACAAGCCTGAATGGTGACAACAGAAAGCTCTAAACAGAGAAGACAGATTTATTTTAAATTGAATGCAGGGAGAATGAAAGCATTTTTCTCTCTCCATTCATCTTTAAACATTCTGTTTTTGTTGTCCGTTTGCTAATCAGAGCAGAGAGATAAATAAAATGAAACCACAATCACATTCCGCAAGAACTCTCTCCCTCTTTCCCTAGCCCTGTAGCTAGTCTCCTTTCTAATGCGCTGTCTTCGGTTAAGTTCTTCGCGTACACAAAAGCATGTGATCCGACAAGCCACAACACAGGAGCTGCTACAGAAAGTGTCACTGCTTTTTGTTTGGAGTCAGTTTTTTTATGATTATCATCTTATCAGCAGTATCTTTTTAACTAGTACAACTAGTAACTGTACTTGGTTTAGTATTATTATAGAAATATGTGTATTGAGGCTGAATAAAGTATTTCAATACACCAGTTAATGACGTGGCGGATAAAAATATGAGTTAAATCATAATCGCAGTGTTAGTTTGGTGGTGTGTGTCATAAACATCCTTTTCTATTTTTGACAGCTGTATTGTATATTGTGCAAGCGAAATTTCTTTTCATTGAAACCAAGATGTTTGCATCCCATGGGATTGCGAGCGCAGTAGTGGGTGATGAATTTCTCCAATGAATGTGGTGTAGTGGTTAGAACTGTCGCCTTGCACCCCCAGGGTCCGGGTTCGATTCCCGGCCAGGCTCGATTCCCATCTCTTTGTGCATGGAGTTTGCATATTCTCCCCGTGCTTGGTGGGTTTCCTCCGGGTACCCCAGTTTCCTCCCACAGTCCAAATATATCCAGGTTAGGCTAATTGGCGTTCCCAAATTAGCCGTAGTGTGTAAGTGCGATGGACTGGCACCCTGTCCAGGGTGTACCCTGCCTCGTGCCCTAAGCCTCCTGGGATAGGCTCCAGGTCCCCGTGACCCTGACTACAGGATAAAGCGGTATAGAAGATGAGTGAGTGAGTGATATTGTGGCATACTGTAATGCAGCTATCAATAAAGGCTAGATATAGGCTATAGCTGTCATTGCAATGCCTAATTTGATCAGATGCAAGTTCATACTTTGGTTTACTTTCTTTTCCCTTCATTGAAAACACAACTAATATTTAAAGCCATTCAATTTGTAAAGACTTCCAAAGCATCTATCACTTCATGGTTGCTGGAAGAGGTTAAAAAGCAAGTAGGAATTTAAACACTGGATAAAATGAAACCATATTTTAATGCAAATCATTCTTTCCCTTCTAGTACTTGCCATTTATCTACAGAATGTCTGTTAACATTTAAGTATATATGAGACTGGACTGTACACTGTAGTTATTTTATGGGTGATATGGGGTTCTTAACCCAATTGCATAGGATGTCTTTGTATGTTATGTAATTTAGATGGCCAAACTTCTTCCATAGGAATCAAGTGAGTTCTATGAAAAAAATGAAAGCTACAGTATATGAAAACATGATTTGCCAAGATTGGAATCAAAGAACTTGAATGGATGGCTCAGGACTCTGACCTCAACCCTACTGAACACCTTGGGGTTGAACTGTGGAACACTGACCGCGCCCTGGATCTCCTTGGCCGACATCACTACCTGACCTTACCAGTGCTCTTCTGGTTGAATGTCAGATCCCCACAGCCAAGCTCGAAAATCTAGTGAAAAGCCTTTTCTGACTATTGAAGGTTATTATAACTGTAAAGACAAATTGGATGTTCAACTAGCACAAATGAGTGTCATGTCCAAAATGTTTTGGCTGTATAGTGGAAAAAACTGAGATGAGACGGATTTGTTTTGACTCCAGAGTAGTCAGAACTGACAGTGTCTCATATTATGATGGACAGTCTAATACTATTATTAATTTCAATACTATTCAATTCTTATTGCTCTGGAGTCAAAACTAAAGCATATCATCTTAGCGTACCCAGATATCCAGACCAACATTTCCTTATATGTTCACATTTTAGGATGAATATCAGACTCTTTGTAATCTTTGATGACAGCTTAGTCTAGACAGTTTTGTCACTGATGAATACTGGGGAGATACTGTCGAGGCGTATTTTGATCATTTATGAAATGCGGTTTCTATTGTTCGCTTTTCAGGTCATTTACATTGCCATGAAGAATGATTTACTTTATCAACACTTACTGTATCTATCAACAGATCTCTACAAACTGGGCCTTTTAAGTCTACTTGTTCTCCACGACCCTTGAAAGTACAATTGCCTGCCTGTTAAATATTTTCCTAATACGGCACATCATGGAGGTTTTTTTCTTCTTCTTATACCATAACAATTTAAGGCATATTCACAGTCACACTAAAATCATATCACGATATTCCGCTGAAGCGCTAAAAAGAGTAAAACATTGCATTAATTGGTAATCTATCTATTTGCTTTTATTTTTTGAGGCTGTTTCTTAGTTGGAACAATTGTGTAATTCTTAAAGCTCCTTCCATATTCACAATGCCTCTCCTGTTTTAGCAGCAGCGCTCAATAACCATTATGCTCCTTGCCAGCGTGCTGTTGTTTCGAATTAGGCTGATGATCTACATGTTTGGATTCTCGTGCTGAAATTGAGTTATGTTGTGGTGTGAGGATTTTACAAGAACTTGTGCAACCTTGGATTTCCACTTGACCTCCACCAGATGCCACTTACGACCTCTTTAACCAACCAGCCATTTGATTAACTCTAATAATACCAAGCTCTTCTACAATAAATGCCATTTGGATGAATAACCAGTTGCTGTAAATATAAGCATGAACATTAGTCTTAACTTAGGTTAAGTCACTTTTTTACTTGTCCCTTTTTTTTTTAAAGGTAGTTTATTGACACGATGAACTGTCTAAATCTACTTGGAACACTTGTGAATTAGTTACCCTAACCTGAGAGCTTTGCTATTGCTGTCCCTTTCATTCCTCAGTTTATTTCCAGTTCATTGCTAAATATAGGGTTTGGAACGGTGCCATTTGGTACGCTGAATCATAGACCAGGCAGCTGATGCCAGAGAGTCCTGTCTGATGTCAGGGAGATTTGTTTAGACAGTCACTGCATAGCCAACAGCCTTCGTATCAGAAAATTTCTGCATTAACCGATCGATGCTAAACGCCTGGATGTTGGATGTGGGTCCTGGACTTTCAAACAACTCAGGATGACAAATGGACTTTGCCATGGCGAAAGGCTTTCCCAGAACCTACATCTTCAGATCCAGAGACGGCTGCAAACTCCACTGCTTTCTTAGTGCTCTGTTGGACAAAAGAGGCATTACAGAGCAAAATGACATTTCTTGGTCAACAAGTTTTGGAATGAGTAACTGATGATGCTGTAAAGTTGGCTTCAAGATAAGGGATGCTTAGGATGTTGTGTTATCGTTCTGAAGTGCTTTTCTGTTTTTCTTGATAAATCAAAAGGAACCGATTGCTTTAAACGCTTAAGAAGACGATCTCTTGCTGTGTATGTTTTTGTTATGTAGCAAAAAACAGGCACGATTTATGCCCGATTTCTCTTCTGAATTGTCGTAGGTTTATAAACTAACTTAAGTGTGTTTAGCAGTTTGTATTCCCAGTTCTCGTCTCTCATGTTAACATTCGTGGTACAAAAGGGACCTACAGGACTGCTGTTTCCACCTAAATGCAAACAATAATCAGTTCAGCATTGCAGGCATGGGTGGTGAACTGTTTACCCACCGACCAAAGGCCAGTGGTTGGCACACCTACAAAGCCCACATACGGAATGTCCCAGCAGAAACTTGGCTTCTGTCACTCAGCTCTTTTCTGCATCCAATTTTACAGAAAATATTCATGGAATCTCTTCTACTCCTTAAAATCTCTTTTCAAATTAAAATTTTTATTGCCCAATGTTTACTTGATCTGTTCACCAAATGACAACAGTGGAAAGAACATGTTTGTATTCCTCTCTACGGAAGATGCAATGCTAATGACCGAATGTGGAGAGAATTCTATGAGAAAATGTCAGTTCCGAAAGAATAAAACAGCACGCTGAGCCAAAACTAAGGGGAGCATTTTTTTTTTGTTGCTAAAATATAAAACCTATTTGCTAGGATGCTGTATAGCTAACCTTGTTTAAAGTCATGCTGTAAATAAATCGTTGTATGTTGTAGGTGGTGCCAGTTTTCGACACTGAACGTTTGTTGCGTTTTAGTATAAATTTTACTGTTATGTGGTACAAATTAACAAGCGCATAACAACAACAACAATAACAAGAAACAGTTCTGTGTTACCATGTGACATGTACGCCACAACTCATTCTAAATTCAGTTGGTTTCTAGGACACAATAGTGACAGTCAGTAGTGAAGCCCATGTGTGAATTTCTTACTGGATCAAATTGTATTTTTCAAAATGTGTGTTTAATTTATTTGATTTACATTCTGTTTGATTGATTGAGAGTTTTAAATTGCCTGATTGATAGTTTTAAAAGGTCCCATATTTTATTTTTCTTTAACAAGTTAAGACAAGCGTCAGAGCTTTCCCAAAGTGTGTGTGTGTGTGTGTGTGTGTGTGTTAATGCTCCAGCTGAAATACCCCTCAGATAATACCACCACACACTTTCTTTAGGTATTTCACTCCTTCTTCAAATGTGCCATTTCAGTGTCTATGCATATTAGGTCCTACTGGCCAGAGACCCCAGATGTGATAAACAAGCCAAGGGAGGATATCTTCTTAAATAGGAGAAAATTTAAATCAGACGAAATGGATTAGAAATTGGGACGGGATGTTCCTCTCTTTACCTTTTTTTTTGCATTTGCAATGGAGACCCATCAGAATTTTCCAAAATGACTAAAAAGGGAATTGCATAATATATCCCCTTAAGAAAAGCCTGACAGATGGACCTCCCTTATAATGATTTTTCAAGAGTGTGCAAAGCTTTATCAAGAATGAAAAAAATTCCAGGATCACCGTTTCAGTGGAAAAAGTACACAAACTGAACATGGTGCCAATACTAATGGCTCTGCTGCCTAATCCTTTTCGTGACTGATATTTTTTTTTCATGGCTCAGACACTAGGTCCATCTGTTCACCAATCTAGTTGGTGTACGATCTCAAGAAAGCTTGGTGGAAAGTTTGCTAAGCTAAAAAATGCCCAGCAACCGCTTACCTCACAGCTCTAATCACACCCGCACTGCATCACGTTCCTCCCGATCCTTCAGCACTGTTTGACTGGTCATACCGTCTTTCAGGGATTGCCGAAGACATGCATCTAGATCGTAATCTTTAAGACATATCAGTTATAGCTACAGTAGTAACTAAGTAACGAATGTAAGAATCTATCCAAGAATCGATGACGGAAACTTCAAAGCAGTTTTGTGAGTCGCTCTGGATAAGGGCATCTGCTAATTGGGGAAACGCAATGGTAGGGTATATGCTACAGTATACTGTATATCCTAATAAAATAATTTAGAAAAACGGAGATATGGGTCTATAGATATTAAGCTTATGCAGAGATTGATCTTTTATAAGATTCTGCTTATACTGTAAGGTGTATGTTAATGTTTTTCTTCTATGAGTTTACACTGATTAAAGATACAGCTATTAAAGATATAGATCAGAAGGTTGAAGGTACTATTATGTGGTCTTTGAGCCGGGCTACTTAACCCTGAAATAATAATAATAATAATAATAATGCATTTTATTTATATAGGCGCTTTTCTGGTCACCCAAGGTCGCCTTCCAGATGAAAGAAGGATAAATTAAACAATAAAAGAAGATAACACTGAGAAGTCAGAGAAGATTAAAACAAAAATGTAATGAAAAGAGACAGTGTCATAATTTAAGACGTTTAAAAACAAATTTAGAAGGAGGTTTAAATGGTGTCTCCTGCTTCAGGTCCAAGCTGTTTTTGATTAACACAGCAGTCAAAATAATTGATGTAAAGATATATGTTCTTGACTCATGACTTGTTCTCCATCAGGTGAATTCCCAACACTCTGGTGGTTAAACACTAATTATCTGGCGTGTATAATGCCCACAGCGGCATGGCCGAGTATAGATTTCCCAGTGAGATAAAGTAGAACCAGACTTCACTGGTTTCTTTGGAAAGTCTCATGACTCAGAGCAAACGGTCAGCTCCATTAAGTTCACACACACTGCCATGATTTACCCATGTGTCTTTAGTGTTGATAGCGCAACTCTCTATTGTGGTATGACTGTAAGCAGTTTGCTGGAGCGTGGAGAATTTGAATACATTAATATGTCAGTGGGGACATAAATCTCCTTGTTAGGTTGGAAGAAAGGTGGGTTATTTGACGAGAAAATAATTACATATGATACTTCGTCGTATTTCTCATTGGTAGGAGTGGAGTATATGATTAAATCACTTATCCTGACATGGACATACTTGGACTTTTACTGACCTTTTGGACATATTCTGGACTGCCATTTAAGATCAATGAGATTGGAATTTCAAAAAGGTCAGAAGTTATCACGCCAACGCTACGGACTGAAGGTGTTCAGCTCAGAGGAGTAGCCAGATGTTTTATAATGGGATGGCCAGGTTAGATCCAATTACCCACATAATTAGGGTGGGGCGAAATGCCATTCCATGTCCAAAATAAAAATGAAGTAATGTGACTGACTATATCCGTGTTTGTTATGTAGCAAGCTACAAAAATGAGTCAGAATTAACATAACATTTGTCTGTATCTTGTCTGTATGGATTTACTGTAATATTATAGTATGGTATTGTACTTGTAATTATAATGGTAGCTAATAACAACCTGAAGAATTCCAATGTTGTTGTCGGGATGCACATGCATGCAGTTTATTGTGGAAAGTACAAACAACTACAAGCAGGGAAGAAAGAAGAAGAAAGGGAAAAAAAGATGCACAGAAGCCAGAACCTAAATAGTTACTTTAATTACATGAAACAGGAAACAGATGCAAGCGAACAAGGCCCATGTGGCAAGATGATGTGACATGGATGGGGCTGACGGGTAATGTAGTTCTGTCCATGTGACATTACCATAACAACTATGCCTCTGGATGTTAAATAGAGTTAAATGAATAAAAATAATGCTTGATCAGTATTTACTTACCCGTTTCCTTGCTAAGCAAATAGTAAGTTTCTGTCTTAGCTAGCTAAACTTGTTTGTTCCTTCCTTGTTGTTGAATGATGGTGAAATAAATACACCAGGCATGAGAATTATTCTGGGATTTGTCATACATAATGTCCTCCTCAAACCTGACCAGATAAAGTCTGCGAGGCAAAACTGCAAAGTTCCAATCCAAAGAGAATGCTTTCATCAGTTCCACATCTGGCTTTGTCTCATTTAAATGTAATGACATAATGAACAACAATTTGAAAAAAATATACTTGTAAAGCACACTAACACGCTTTACAAAGCCCTGTAATTAGATTTGTCTGTTTGTATTACAAGGAACATGCAAAAGATGTTATGTGGCCCTTATCATGTCCTGAGGGACTGATGATGTCTAGACTAAAGTGATTCCCTTTAATAATGACCTGCAGCTTCTGGGCTAATTTAAAGCAGTTACAATGCTTTATATAATACCCTCTTATTCAATTACATAATCCAGTCTGTCCATGAGTCAACAAGGAAGCAATCTATCATTTCTTCTTCTTCTTCACCATCTTCTTCTTCTTAAAGCATATCAGTGGCTCTTTATTTGAAACAAATTTTTTGCATCTCACTCAACCATCATCCTGATCTCATGACCACACACGTACTTTATATGCTTTCATGGTCAAATCTAATTAGGTAAAGGCTATTATGAGACGCTTTAAAAGGGTTTCTTCCTGCTCTCCAGCAGTTTTCGTACATTTAATCCTGGCTTCAGGGTTTGCAAATCTGTTCACCCAAAGCATAAGTGCGGTGAGGCTTGAACTAATGATGATGACATCAAACGAAGAACATGAGGTCGATTTATACAAATAAAGTGAAGGGCAGCAGTGACTTCATGCAATGAGGAAATGAACTGAGATTGCAAGGCGAGACATCTGTTCTGAGGTGTGCAAGTGTGCCAGTGTGAGAGTCAGCCAGGTGTCTCTCAGGAAGACGGGTGAGGAAAAGGTCATTATAAACCACTCAATACTGTCTTGCCTTGTCTAGGAACAGTACTGATGTGTTTGGCTGTTGGGGATTGGGTCAATTGTTGTTTAAGTGCTATATTTTGTTGCTTTGCAGACTGAAATGAAGAAGTTTTTATTTCATCCAGCTGTATTTACTCGACTGCGACTTTTAACATCCCAGTGAAAGATATAACACCAACATGTCAGGAAAATATATATATATATATATATATATATATATATATATAAAAAAAACAGAATCAATGATTTGGAAAAGGATCACCTTCTCCAAAAATGTCTTATAAACTCTATCAAGTGAAGCTAATCATCTTCTCAACGGCACTTAAAGCTTTGCACATCTAGACTTTGCATTATTTGCCCACTCTTCTTTGCAGAACTGCTCAAGTTGATTTAAATTTGATGGTGATCGTTTGTGCACTGCAGTCATCAAGTCATTCCACAGATTTTCAATAGGGTTTAGGTCTGGGCTCTGTCTCGGCCATGCAAGGACATCAACCTTTTTCTCCTTTAACTTGCTGTGTATTTTGGGTCATTGCCCTGTTGGAAGGTAAGCCTTCTTCCCATTGACAACCTTCTGGCTAAGGACAGCGGAGTTTCCTCAAGAATTTAATGGTATATTCCCCTTTCCGTGACAAGTGCTACAGTCCTTGCTGCAGTGAAACCAGTGCCATCTTGGTTGCTTCTTTGACCAGTTTCCTCCTTGCACCCTCATCCAATTTGGAGCAACGTCCTGATCCAGGGAGGGTCTGTGTTGCACCAAATACCTTCCACTGCTTAATAATAGACTTCACCGTGCTTTTAGGCAGTGATAAAGAATTAGAATTGTTTTTGTATCCATATAATGACTAGTGCCTGTGCATAACTTTATCCCAGAAATCCTTTGACAGTGCCTTGCCACCCATAGTTGATGTGCTGAAACTTCATCCATCCATATGAATGTCCAAAAAAATAAAATCAAGGTTTCCTTTTTCTGAAAAATGTTTCATGTGAAACATACTTTAACACCTCAAATAGGATATTTATCATATAAATAGCTTATCCTGGATAGGTTCCTAGGGGGCCCCAAGCCCATCCCAGGGTTCAGATCACAAGACAGGGTACACCATTGTAGGACACACACATGCCTAGCCAATTTGGAAATGCCAGCCTGCCTACAATAGATGTCTTTGGACTGTGATTTATTTTTTAATCTTCTCTTAGCTATCATTCTGCAAAGCTCATGTTAGGGTAAGGCGCTAGGTGTAACTGGTAACAGTCAGTTTGCAAAAGTGTAAGTGGTGATAACACTCAGTTTGCAAAAGGCTTTGATCACGTTGTTAAAGTGTTACAGTACATGCAGTAGTCAAACAGTTAATTAGTTCAGATTGTGATACAGTATGTGCAAAAGACAAACAGATTTCAGTTCAGGCAAGTGTGTGGTGTAATAGCAAATGTCAAAATCTCAAAGCATGTGTAGAGCTTTTTATTGGCACTATGTATGATCAGGAATTGTGCAAAAATTTGTGATTTATGCCTGTGACCCAGAAATGCAGGCAGTTGCAAGTCTCAGGCAAATCGGTCCAATCCCACAGTGTATGCAGGTCCAAGTCACATATACAGTCGATTTGGCTCTATATGTACAGTACATCCTGGTACATGCGCCTCTGTGCTGTGTTCTTCTTGAACATGAAGCACAAAAGGTCACCATTGGATCTGTCTAACAACTTGTCCATCCAGTTTAAATTAGTTTCATCCATGTGATTACATCTAATAGTACACAGAGTAATTTCAACAATTATTTTACCCTTTAGTTTACTTTGCGCACTTACTCCGGACAAACTCCATGGAAATTATTACTGGAAATTCATTGCAGTTGATGAACAAGGCTGTTTTGCACAAATGTTTAATAATTATGTAGCTATTAAATGTAAAAATTTGATTGCAGTGATTAGTTAATTGCAGAACACGAGCACAATAACATGAGAGCATCCTGTTTTTCAAATTGGTCAAAATGATTGCCTGGTAGGGCCTGTTACCTAAACATATGATGCAATATGGATGAGATGAATTTTTCCAAGTTCTTGCTCTCTCACATGCTGTGCTAGTCATAGTTTACTCTCATTTATTTTACATATTCTTGAATTTTTTTTCCAGTACACTGAAAAGTTTAACCTTAACCAACCTGAGCGAATTCACAGCTGAATCACACTGTGTTGTTTTTCAGGACCCAGGTTAGACGCGGGTCTCCCGAGGTCACGCAGCATCAGACTGGTGCAGGACAGTCTCATGTCTCCCGGACTGTCAAGCGTTATCCTTCATCTTCAGCACCCATAACCTCAAACGCTCTGCCCAGTGCAAATGCTCAGCATATCGCCTACTCTAGTGTCCAGCCGCATGCCTCCACCAACACAGTGCTTCCAGCAGGTTAGAATGCACACATGCACGTCTTTTGACATACTTTGACTTTAATTAATAACCTTTTTGTTTTTGCTAATTGAAATTTATATGCAACCGAATTAAATATATACTTGATGAAATATTATCTCAATATTTTTTGAACAGCATTTATTATCTCTAGCACCTTATCAATGGTACCTTTCAAGGTGTCAGCTACAGTATATTAGGCAACAGGTGAACAGTCAGATCTTGAAATTGTTGTGTTGGAAGCAGGAAACAAGCCTAAGGATCTGAACAGTCAAAGGTCAAAGAAGGAACAGTCAAAGGTGGCCCAAGAAAGGCCAACAAGTGATTTAATGATCACCTCATGAGACCATGAGGCCCAACCATTGCCACGAGGTCCAAAGGCCCAAAGTTCAATCTGCTGAAAAATATCAAAGCTGGCCACAAGAGTAAGATATCAGAACACCCAAAGCATCACAGATTGTAATATACTGTATGGGGTTTAGTGTCCTCCAAACTCCCCAGATCGCAATTCAAACAAACATCCTTGAAATGCACCGAGCAAACAAGTCCAATCCACAGAGGCGGCTCCGTCCCGCAACCCAAAGCACCCAAACGATCCTGGGCCAACGTCCTGCTGCCAGACACCACAGCACACTCCCAAACAGGGAAACCCCAAAACTTAGATGGTTTTACTGCTAATGATTTTTATGACTGATTGTTGCAATGAAACTGCCTGACCAACAAAAAAAAAAGACGCCATTTCAGAAAGGTCTAATTATTAAATTGCATTAACCTAAGGAAACGACTGAGGAGATTCGAAATTCTTGAAACTGGGGTAAGAATCCTTCTATGCATTATCAAAACCTGGAAGCATAGTGCTGAACCATCAACTTTGTGGAAGAAATGTGGTCGAAGAAAATAATGAATGGAGCTCTTTAGGAAGCATAAAGATTGGACTTTGGACCAATGGCAGAAGGTCAGATGAGTACAGATTGATCCTATTCCAGAGCAATGGCCATATCAGGGTAAGAACGGAAACCGCATTAAGTGATGCGCCCATCACGCATAGTGGCCACTGGCAAGCCTCTGGAGGCAGTGTTATGATCTGGTGTTGGTTCAGTTGAGTTGAGTTGAGTTTTTATTGCATGTGGCAATAAAATGAAGTCAGCTGACGACCTGAACATACTGAATGACCATCACATCACTTGAGCTTTTCTTCTGAAAGCGTGGTTCTGGGAGCAAGAGGAATCATTTTCACACATGAACAGGACACAACATTGCGTTCTGTAATCAAAGATGGTGACTGAAGGAAATGTATTAAATTTATATTAAATGACAAAAACAAAAATGTCTAAATACACATTTTTCCTAACTGTAGGTGTTATTTCTGTCACATTACGGTTGACTAGTCTTGGATTTAAAGTTTTTAAAGGTTTATTTTAGATTATGTCAGATGTCATAAAGGCCTTATGTAATGTGTATCCTCTGGACACTGGATTTTTTTTTTTGTTTACTGGAGTAAACGCTATCACACACACGCATACACCCACCCACCCACCCACACACACACAC
>JAQQZT010000005.1:9727761-9738252 GCA_030068275.1 Clarias platycephalus | reverse complement strand
GGTATCGGCCGATACCCTGAGCCCAAGTATCGGAATCGGTATCGGGAGGGGAAAAATGGTATCGGAACATCTCTACTTGCAGACGAGATCTGTCTATGGAGTCCGCTGTATAGTCCTGATCTCGTTCCAAGCCATTTCCACATTAAAGGAGTTCCTGGGAGGCCTTCGTTTCAGACGTTCATGGCTCCCGGGTACTTTCCACCTTGATGGTATCCAAGCACTAATGAAACGCTGGAATAAGTGCATTAGTATGGCAGGGGGTTATACAGAGAAATAAAAGGAGTCCTGTGTCCTTTTATTCTGCACAATCAAATGTCCCGGTTTGACTTGCATGTCCTTGTAATTTGCTGATTTATCATAAAGCATTATATTATTTATTATTATTTATCTATAGTAAAACAAAATGTGTTGCGGAATCAGTAAGATTTGTGAGTTTAAGTAGTTTAATGTTTTCTCTCTGTTCTTCATGACTCAGACATCAATGAGTGCGCCATGCCTAACAAATGTCCCAATGGCCAGTGTATCAACACCGAGGGGTCCTTTATGTGTGAATGCAGAAGTGGTTTCACCAAGAACCAGAGAGGAGAGTGTGAAGGTATGATGGTCCCGATGAACTGACTACTGTTTATGCTTGATAATTTTGTATTACTTTGTGGAATAAGCTAATATCATTTTGAAACTGGGGCTGTCACTGTATTATTGAACAAAAACCAAAAAAAAAATCACAAATTTCCTTTTAAACATTTCAAACTACTCAAAAGTGAAAAAACTGAACCAAAACCGTATACTGCATTCTGCTAAACCAGTGTAAACAGTGGAGGCAGTACACAACCACAGCAACTGTAACTAAATAAACATTTCCGCATCATGTCTCAAATCTCACTAATGTACCAATTTCGATTGTAATTATGTTTGAATTTTTAAAACGTCTTTAACCTACTAAAAGGCCCGTTAGGATTTTCTTGGTAATAAATATTTTCGAATGTACGATGGGGGTTTTTGATTTGGAATGCAGCTCATGACAATAATAATGGAGAGAGCAGAAAGTTTTAAAGAGAAACTGAGTTTGTCAGACTGTTTAATGTGTGTGAAATTGCTAAATATTACAGTTCGACTTAAAAGCCCTCCAGGCATGCATAACTCATGCAACTGAGTATGTGAACAACGCCCGTCATGTAGCTGCTCCGCACAATCATATACATACAGTATGGTGAAAGTGAAGTACACTAATGTATACTGTATTTGTGTCACCAAACCCCTAGCATGCTTTTGAGAAGTTAGAGGAAACCAGAAAACCTAGTTGAGGACATGCAAAACTTTGTGCACAGAGCTCTGGATTGAAATGTCGAAATACAGAGATGATTTTTGAAAATTTATAAAGGCTTAATTGAAAAATCTACTAATATTCTAGCATACTTTATAGGCGCTACCTTCTTAGGGCAAGTGCACATATTGATATTTTCAGAGCATAAACTCACTGACATTGACATTTGCACTTTTAAGGGGTGAGGGGAAGAATGATGCAAAGGAAAGATTTGGCAAAGCAAAGCAAATGTTTTGGACACACCATGCATTGGATTACTCCCACAACAGGGGAATTCTCTTTTATGGCACTGGGCTTTTTTCCCAAACAATGCAAGTAGCTAATTTTCTATAATTTGGTTGTCATGTTGATCCTGCTGCTTGTGCTGGATTTGTGTTGGAATGTGGGCCAAGTAAACTGTTAGGAAGGAGTGAAGGCCTCATGTGCATGGGGGGGTTGGTGCTATAGTACAATCGCTGTTGTTGTACGTTCATACATGAACGTTTTCTTTGCTCTGCGCTGTGTTTATATGCTCTGAATGTTGCGTGTTTCATCTAAAAACAAGGATTTCATTTTTCTAAATCTAGGATTTATGACTTCAGCAGCTGTTTCTTTGAATGAATGAAATGGAACTTTGTCACAAATTTCACTTGGCATTGTGTTGGCACCAGCGGTACTTGTTTCAGAGCTGCTGTGGTGACACGGTGGTTATTTTTTAATAAAGCTTGGCCATATTGAGGTCACAAAGTACCAAACCTGTGGCAACTATTGCATTTTAAAATGGGTCTGCAACAGAGAAATCATTTAAACAAAACCATTGTGGCCACAGGATCTTAAGCATGGAGAAGATAATATTAAATGTTACTCTGGTTGTGGAACGACACTTGTCAAGTTTTTGGGAAACGTTAGCCTGCGTCACTTGGAGCAAACTGTCAAAGCCAATAAATTTCCCCCAAAATTTGATTAACTTGCGGCCATATATTAAGCATGACATTCCATAACATATTAAACTGTGGTTTGAGTTACACTATTTGTAGGCATGATTTTGGTATCTCATGGACACAACATAATAATTTGTGGCCTCAAAATATTATCTCATGGTCTCGATATATTAATCCGTGGCCACGCCTTAACTACCGCATCAGCATAGCGGCTCTGTTCAAGGGACTAAATAGTTTGCTATCAGTGCTTGAATGAGAAACCACAAAATTTTTAACTATAACTTTATTTCGAAGTACATTCACTAAAGAAAAGGCTTGGCTACAGTTACAGTATAATAAGCCAACTTAATGAAGTAGCCAGCGCTATATGCCATGAACTAATTTTATCTGCGAGACTCACACTTGGAATGTAACGTGTTTATTGGTTCATAAGAGTAGAGGTTTTTAGAAATATGATTTAAAAAGACGAGTGCAGCCTGCATGGGGAAGTCGTACGGCCAAGTGTAGGGATCCAGAGCCAATATTGAAACACCAAATAATTCTAGTTAAATGACATTCTATTAGTTAGTCTGGACAGTGCATTTATCCAGATTATGGCTAACCTTGTTGTAACCAGTGTATCAAGCGAACCTTTATTCATTCATCTTCATTAAGCACTCTATCCAGAGCCTTGGAGCCAGTTGGGAATAGATCCTGGATGGGGTGCCAGATTACACACATTCTCACCTGGGCAGGGGCAAAAGTAATTTGAAATTATTACCGGTATGTTGTAGCCAAAAGTCAAAGAGAATAGAGTTGGTGGACAGTCCTGTACTCTCATAAGTTTCTCTTTATGTCTCCACATATTCCACTTTAAAATATCAGGGCCATTAACTGGAGTGCTGATTGAAGATGAATGAATAAAGGCTGAGTCCCAAATACCTCTCTAACCTCTGATCAAAGGCACTACTTAGTGTGTGGAACAAATGATTGTAGAGCACTAGCGTTTCATTTTGACGCTATTTGAATTTGAAGTGAATTCAGCCTTGTGTTAGAAATTAGGTAGCTTGGTAGCGCAACGTAGGTGTAAATAAAACAAAACTAAAGATCCAAAGACAATTTTGAATAACGTAGAAGCGATTATTAAGTAATTATACAGGGCAGGCTGCGGAAAAGTAGGTGGTACAGTAGTACGATGCGATGTGTACAGAAGGACCGAATAGGAAGGGAAAATAAAGTGGGAATATTGTACGTCACAAAGCGTCACCACATCGCCAGACTTACGGTCAATTTTGAATGTGGGTTTTGGCAGGTAGCTGCTCTCTTCGCAGTACTACGGACTGTACTTTCCTTACTCCCTCTCATGCTGCGACAGATCCCAGTCTAGTGTTACCATTTATTATCACCACTCGTGGAATGAACCTCGTCCAATCAGATTACTTGGTCATGACTAACTGGTGTATACAGTAATATAGAATTGCTGCAGTTATCATTAACATTGTCCTGTGTTCAAGCCAGGATTCATATTAATAATCAGTGTTGGGGGACGTTATTTTTTAAAGTAACTAATTACATTACAAAAGTACTGACATTAAAAAGTAATCAGTTACATTACAGCATTACCTTCTGATAAAAGTAACTAGAGTACTTTTCCATAGCAGAAAATTAAAACTCCTTTGTGCAGGAATAATAGAGGGGGGGGGGGGGGCTCGGGGGGGGATGGGGTTATCGGGATATTGTCTGGATAACGGATTATATTTTTGAAAATGTAACTAAATAACTGAATACTTAAATGGCAGACCTAACGTGTTAGATTACTCGTTACATTAAAGAAGTAATCCAAGTACTCTAACTTTGTAACGCGTTACACCCAACACTGTTAATAATGTGCTTATAATAAAGACATTATTACCACTACAGTATATACACTTCTACACTATCCTTTGTCAATCAGAAGAAGATGAGTTCCTTAGTGATTTTTTTTCTCTCATGTTTTCTCAGCGTGGCTTTCCTTCTCTCTGTTGCCTCTAGCTTGTTCACTAGGGATCTTTATCTACATCTGGATTTTCGCGAAGCTGCTTTCTTCGCAGAAATCTATTATTATCAGCTTTCTAAGCTTTGAAAATTCCCTTTAGATTTAAAGTGACATGCTCCCAAATAACCATCACTTTTGTCCCTTTTGGCTCCATGGTTCGTACCGAGTGTTCCTGACAGCCTCAGTTGAAATGATGGGATTTTAATAAAGATAAGAGGATGTTTGTATGTAAATTGTGATCCGCTGTTTAAAGAATAATATTCATATTGCCAGACTTTCAAATAGAGCAATATGATACAAGCCTGAATTGTATTTACTGCCTGGGATTCCCAGTAATCTAACAACAAAACAATGATTGTATTTTCTCTCAGCCCAAAGCCAAAGGAAAAATAAGGTATTTGGTGGATTATGAGTAGTTTACATTTTTGGTGTGTTTGTATTCTCTGTGCGAGTAATTGATGTTTGTGGTTGATTTTTTTTTGGTGCATGTATATCTTTGTATTACTTTTTTGGATGGTTCCTGTTTGACTTTTTGTTGAATCATTCCCTGTAATAGCTAAGCATAACTCATGCACAGATGATTAGCTCACCTAATCTAATCAAGGATTGTGAATATGTTTGTTGATATTAAAATCCAATTTCTCCCTCTACATTACAGATGTGGATGAGTGCAGGAGCCCCGGTGTCTGCCCCAATGGTAAATGTGTGAACACACACGGCTCGTTCAAGTGCCAAGCATGTGGCCCTGGATTCAGGCCTGACGCTGGGAGATGTCTGGGTAAGAGGCTCCATCTGGGTTTTCCGTATTTCATTTTATGATTGTGTAATAATAATATTATTCCCACAGTCTGGCATGGGCTGGAAGCTTAGACTTGGTTTTGGCAGTGATCCACCTGACATAAGAAGGCATGGTGATGGTGACAGTGTGTGTGCCCCCTGAAAGTGTTGACAGTCTATTGTTTTTAGATTTGCCATGAGATGATTGACTTCATGCCCCTGATTTACAGCTAAATATTAATAATCTCAAAGCACTTGAGGAATTACCACAGGCAACTTAATTAAACTCTGCGACCTTTTGAAATTTCTACACACGACCTATTATCAACTTGTTAAATGTAATGAACGTTACATTAAAGGAAGGATATGGCTGCTTATGGGCGTTTTTATAGCTTTCGAATGTTGGGCGTCTCCTCACAGAGTCCCTTCCAGGTCCTTCGCGCAGTTTTTATCCCTTTGTTTTTTTTATGCCTCACATCTTTTTATCTAATATCTATCTCTTTCTCTTGCCACCAAGTTCAACCCAAAGAGTTCCACCCTCACTCTTTAAACACTACAGTATGTCTTATTATTATGGATCGATTGCTGCTGTAAAAGATTGTTTGCAATACTTCAGTTTGGGAGAGTCAAAATATTTCTGCTTGGCCACATCCTTAAACAAACAGAATATTATTTTTGGATAGCGCTTATTTTTGCTGCGGAAAATCCCAGTGGGGAAAAGGCTCATTTTCAGACATTTGAGGATGGGAGGACTGGGATAGACCACTGGGGCAAGAGGCCATCCCGCAGCATAGTACTCCCTGAGCTTGGACTCTTTTTGATATATTGCATATAGCTTTAAAAAAAACACACACACACACACATCGTGGAGAAAGATTGTGCACTGGAGAGAATCTTAGTAATACTAGAAATATAAGGAAATTATAAGGAATGTATTGGTAGTAGTGAAGAAATAATGGAAGTAAAGGGCTTACACTTTCAACAACAAGGTACTGAACCATGGAATTTATTATTACGGCACTGGTACAGTTTGCAGCCCACGTTACTTGTGCTTTGGAAACATGACTGCAGTGTTCCTTTAGAAGTGCAGACATTGGGATTAAAGGGGGAGTAAGCGATTGTGGAGAAAGACTTATTTAATATGTCTTTTTTTCTTTGAAATCAACAACAAAACAAAACAGTACCAAATCCATCGATGTGCATTGACAAGGCAATAATGACTGGACTACCAGACCACTATTAATACTAAAACCCATAAAGTTAAGCAAGCACACAAACAGCATTCAATACGCACCAAGGTAAAACCATTGAGAATTATTTATTTAGATATTTCTTTCTCTTACGGTGACTGATAAGGTACAGTAGCTGATTTAACAAGGAAAGTAACAACACCTACCTAGCAAAGCATATATGTTTTTTGATCTGTCTGGCTATAAAACCAGAGACAAAAACTACAGTATGGTGTAAATATTAACACATACTGTACATTCATACATCTACATAGGAGCTTCTGTAGTCAAACTAGTGACCATGGAGGTCAATGGTGATTACCGTTGCATTTATTTTAATTTTACGTCCTGGCCAACTAATAATTGTTGAATTTAACAAAAGTGTATTGGATTGAAAACACTTATGTCAAGGATGTGTAAGGGTTTATTACAGTGAAAAAGGGTGAGAACCCTTGATGGGCTTATCACAGTGACCCAATGGTTGGCTCTAATCATTTTATCTGTGGATGTCAAGGAGGAATAAAACACAACTGGGAGTACTACTTTAACCATGACAGCTTGGGAGTAGTTCAATTATAATCATGTGCAACGACCATGAAGTTGAATATTTTCTTAGAAATGCACATCATGTTTTATCATGGTTTACTCCTCTAATAGTAATTGTAATTGTAATGTTACATATAGAATATGTAATATTCTTTTTGTAATAAATGCGGATTAAACTAATTGCTGTTTCCAAACTGTCTGTAGTGTGTGGCTTGCAATATCATTTGCAATATAATTTAACAATATCATGTGCATTATCATTTGATAAAATCAGGTGCAACATAGTTTAGCAATATTGTGCAATATCAGTTAACAATATTTTACATTTAGACATTTGTCAGACGCCCTTATTCAGAGCGACTTACATTTTTATTTCATTACACATCTGAGCAGTTGAGGGTTAAGGCCCTTGCTCAAGAGTCCAACTGGCACAACTTTGCAGTTGTGGGATTTGAACCTGAGACCTTCTGTGTGTGTAGAGTTTGCATGTTCTCTCCAAGCTTGGTGGGTTTCCTCTGGGTACACCGGTTCCCTCCCACAGTCCAAAGACTTGCAGATTAGGCTAATTGGCGTTCCCAGTTTGTCTGTAGTGTGTACTGTATGCATGTGCCCTGCGATTGATCGGCGTCTTGTCCAAGCTGTGCCCTGCTTCGTGCCCATAGGCTCCAGCCCTGCTGCAGTGCTTTACACAGTATAAGTGGTTTAGAGGATTTAGAAGATTAATGTTAAAGTTATTTATATATCTACTAGCCTCTTTTTTTGTCTTTGGAAGCTAACACAAAAATGCAGATTGTAATATTATTAAAAAAAAACTGCAATGTTACGGTATATGTCCTGATGATTTTCCCATTTCGGGAATTATACTCTTAAGACTTAAAATGACAAATTATTAACTTCATAATTGTCACCATATCAGTGATTGCACATTTTTTATTTGTTTATTTAAAGTGTCCACCATTAAGGTCTCTGTTGTTACAATAACATTTGAATTATTGTCAGTTGGAAAGTAATCAACAATTCTGACCATCAAAATCAGGAGCTCGACAGTCCAGTTATGTAAAACATATTATTCCATACCTACCTTAATATTTACAGAACTTTTAATTTAATGAGTTAAGGAAAACATTTTCTATAGATATAGTATGCATACATGTATACAAATGTCTGTTTGTTTAAAAAAAAATGCTTATGAGCATATTGTTGAAGATGCCCTTGTAAATCGCTAGATTTAAATAGAGAGCATATGGTGGGAACCATCTCAATTCAATAATTAACAGGCCAAATACTTTTGTCCATATACTGTACAAGGTATTGGGTGCTAAGTAAACAGGACAAATCTGAGAAATCTCATTGAGCCCTTGTCTCACACACGCACACACACGCACACACACACACACACACACACACACACACACACTGAAGTGCATGATCTCATCACTACATGG
Organism: Clarias platycephalus; assembly: GCA_030068275.1. Lineage (NCBI taxonomy): Eukaryota > Metazoa > Chordata > Actinopteri > Siluriformes > Clariidae > Clarias > Clarias platycephalus. The sequence continues at coordinate 9,729,997 of JAQQZT010000005.1, read as the reverse complement.
AGAAGACATCGTCTAAAGAGAGGTGATGAACTGAACTTCAGGAACAGGGCAAAGATTCAGTTCTCCACCAAAATAAACACATAAATAAATCACGGCGCACCTCCGTCACATGTTTAACGAACATTTCGCCGCGGAAATCTCACAGGATGTGCCACTTCATTAAATTTGATTTCCATGATACAAAGAGAGCCTTATTTGCCTCGGAACTTTTATCAAACTAATTGCTTACCTAACTTCCACAAGGTCTCATACCACCACGTATGGGTTGCAACATGCAGTCGAATTGCAATCAGGACTTTTCCTAAAAGGATGAAGGATGTGGGTTCAAACAGTCACTGGTGTACTTGCCAAATGGCTTATTTTAGAGATATTTCAAAGTTGAGTTAGAAGCAGGTTGTACCGGGTTCACCTCAGCTCCTGGGCCTGATTGTTCTCCATGATTCCAAAACAAGGGAGGCTTTTTTTTTAAAACTAAGAGCATTTGAATCATGTCACTTTTTCCACCCATTTGCTCAGTCAATTGCCTGTACCGCAGAAGTTGGTGGCCAGTTGGCGTTCTGGTGGATAAGACCATTTGCTGGTGTGATAGGGAAAGCAGCACAGTCTTTCAAACCCTTATCAGGAGAGACTGAGAGATACAGAAACAGAGCTGCAGGGGACGCTGACAGAAATCTGGCAGATACAGTGGCAGTGAACACAAAGATCTGTTTGTGTCTTTTCACCTCAGAGGTCCTCTGTGTCTACTCTCTCTCTCTCTCTCTCTCTCTCTTATCCTATCCTGCCTGTTTGGAAAGATCATGTGAGATATTAGACAAAAACAAATGCGATACACAGGAGATGGACCTGACCAGTGTGAAACATGGAGGAAATAAACACACAACAAGGTGTCATATTATAGGAAAATCGTTAGCGGCAGGTTAGTGATGTGTCGCTGGTTTTCCAGGCCTGAAGTGTCTTATTCCTTTTATTCCACAGCTGAATACATTTATTAAAGAATGAAACGTTGTTTTGTTTTTTTCATTTTATAGAACATCCATGAAACAAGTTACTTCCTCTTATCAATTATATTATAACAGACCTCATCAGCCTCTTTTTTTTTCTTTCTCAAACAAAAAAAAGCAGCTACTGTAGAAATTCTGTGCATGAAAGCTAAGTAATTTCACACTACAGATTAATGCACGTATGTCGGTTCATTTGCCTAATGTGAAACACTCCATGCTGTACTCAGGCACGGACTGTTTGAAAAAGTGGCCTCAAGTACAGTATGGCATATTCAGGCATAGTTTCAATCAAAAGTACAAGCCACTCACGGGGGGCCTGGAGCCTATAGTTTCGGGATTCACCTTGGAGAGGGTGCCAATACATCACAGGGCACACACACACACAAGCTCATTTACACACTATGGGCAATTTGGGAACAGCAGTTAGATTAACCTGCATGTCTTTGGACTGTGGGAGGAAACCGGAGTACCCAGAGGAAACCCACCAAGCACGGGGAGAGCATGAAAACTCCATGCACACAGAGACGGGAATCAAACCTGGCCAGGAATCGAACCCTGACCCTGGAGGCCAATCACGCCCAACCATGGTACAAAGCAATCATGCCTATAGTAGAAGCTCCCTCATTTAAAGACACCATTCTACAACCATTAAATTAATAATGTTTCCTCAAATAAAACCTCATTATATGAACAATAAGGAACAATAGAAGCAATAGTATAATATTGTGTAATAGTGTGCATTTTAATTAAACTGATGTGAATTAGTCAGAGCTATATTCAGATCTGTGGTTACACAAAATCAAAATGCTGTTACAGGAAACACCTTCTGACCAATCAGATTCTTGAATGTAGCAGCGCTGCGGGTTGACCTGTTTAAATTTACGGAAAGCATCTCTTCCTGTGACAATAGTTCATTCTTAACTTTCCTTTAATGTTTTAAAATCGTCCTTCATTACATTTCCTTTAAAGCATTCCTAAATATTTTTTGTGTTTATTTTTTAGACATTAACGAGTGTCAGATGGCAGCTGTGTGTACGAATGGTCGGTGTGTGAACACAGAGGGCTCCTTCACGTGTGCATGTAACCATGGATACCAAACAAGTCCTGACAATAAAAGCTGCCAAGGTACACATATCAAACACACATTGGATCGCACGCTTACACACGGTTACTGTTTTGGGTCGTCAACCATACTGTCTCTGTTCCAGATGTGGACGAGTGTCTGCTCCCGGACA
>JAQQZT010000005.1:9637568-9648572 GCA_030068275.1 Clarias platycephalus | reverse complement strand
TAATTTTTAGTTTTATTATACTTTATTTATTTATTCTTTTTATGATCTGAAGATTATAATGAATAATTATTGGACTTAAGTACAGTGAGGGTCAATATGATTAATTTTGTAATTTTGTCAAAGCTTGATTGCATTAGATTATATTATTTTAAATATTGTTATTATTGCATAATTATTATAATAATTTTTCCTTATTTAAAAGACTGATCATTAATATTTTGATTTATAAAATAATCCTATTCCTCTTAAATTATAATTAGATTATTAATCTATAGGATTTTAAACATTGACGTTTGATAATATATGTAATAATTATGGATTAGTAATTATAGTTATATTAATTAATTACTTAATATTCAAAAAGTTACAACCTTCATTGATACATTTTTGTATTATAATATAGAGTGTAGTAAGGGATAGTAATGGATTTTGATTATTAACTATTGATCCCTTTGTTTTTTATCTTTAAAACGGGTGTCTGGCCATCTGTGCTCTGTGTCACAACAGAACTGACAAAAACAGAACAGAAAAAAACAGAACTGAATGTTATTTCTTTTAACTTTTCCTAAGCATCTCTGTTAATCTTATTTTGGCAAAGAAACTTTAGGACTTTTCCATTACGTTCTGCCTGCTTTTAAGTTCTTATTTCTTGCTCTCTGGGTGTACGGGTTGTTCTTAGGTCACACTTTGCATACTTTTCTGCTTAATTATCGTTAGTTATCGTTAGAGTAAACAGCTATAAAACTAAATAAAAAGGAGTAAATATTATCAGTATTTTTTTTTCTAGTATTATCATTTTTACTTATTGCTATGTTTCCTATCCCTGTCTTCTACCTGTATATTTTTCACTTCCCCAATTTCTCTTTTATTGTAGCGAGCAGATCAAGGCCTCTTGAACAGAGGCCTTCTGGGTATTTAGTACTTCACACTTGAATACAATTGTAGGCCAATAAAAAATTTCCACAGTAGTCCACTCAAGTTCTTCCACACAAACAATAGAAATCATATTTTTTATAAACCTTACGTTGTGCACAGCGACATGCTGGAACAGGTTTGGGTCTCTTAATTCCAGTTAAGGGAAAACTCAGTGTTACAGCTTTCGAAGACACTCTTTGGGGAAGAAACATTTCGGTGTGATGCTCAGGCATCCACATACTATTGGCCATACAGTGCACATTTGTAAATCAAAATTCCAGTTATCTTATTCTGTATTTGGGAAAGTATATAAATGGCTGTGTTGCAATTTCTCCAAACCAGATCAGACTGGATCTGTCAACATTACTCATATAACAGTGTCTACCACTGCTTGATTAACTGCACTAAGGTCTGACCTCACATAGTTTCTTGTCAAAAAATACCTTTAATAATGCTCATATATCTTTCAGATATTCTCTTCAGACAAACTGTTTAGCTATTTAACTCAGAATGAGCAAAGTTGGTACAAATCTTAGTGAAATGAAGCTTGTAGAATGTAGATAGATGTGTCGGATTTTATAGGAAATAAACTGAAGCAGTGCTTGAAAATGAAGACTAGTTTCAGTTTGTTGGTAAAGTAAATGTGAGACACTCTAAAACACAAAAGCATGATTTCAATACATGGTACAATGCCAAAAGCTGTTCTGAATAGGGTGACTTGGCTCAATTAGATTTATGAGAGACTCATGTCTGCTAGATACATAACCCTCTATTTTTACCTTTTTCCAATTTTAGCAGCCCTCAGCAGTTCTTTGACAGAGTCATAAGTAGGGTTGTAAGGGTGTCTCATGGTTTGTCAATACTTAAAATAGGATGAATACTTTAGGTTTTTATAAAACTGATTACCTTTTTTTTTTTTTTTTGCTCAGTGCTGCCTTTCCTCACAACAACTCCATCTGTCAGCTTATGATGATGTGATGAATATCTTACTGGCAGTGTAACAAATTATATGGAAAAGTAATAATAATAAAAAAAAACTTAAATTCAAAAATGTTATATTGGAAGGTGTGGTAATGTAACTCATATTGGTGTATTATGTCCAAAATCACAATGATTTCAACAAATCATAATAACCCCAATATACTGTATATACACATCGATCAGCTGTCCCATTAAAATCATTATCATTAAAACCACCTAGGTCATGGGTTCCCCTTGACCTCAGACAGGCTGGCCTTTGGACAGCGTGGGCATGGATGAGACTGGGGTGCCCATGATCCTGTCATCAGGTTGCTGGTTTTTAGTTTCTCATCAATGTTGTTCGGTTCACCTGTCAGTGGTCATAATTTTATTGCTGCTTGGAGTGTAAGTCATCAGAATGAATCTTAGTAAACCTTCCATTTTATCCTGTGGAAAAAAAGAACGCTATGCTTTATTTTCTCTTCATGATCTTTCTGTTGTTTCCTGTCAAAACAAATTAACCATCGATGATGTTTAAATAGGACTTATCAGAAAAGTTACTCATTACAGGTAAACTATTACTGACCAAGTCACATGAAACTTTCAAAACATAACACTCCTAGTCATGACTCACATTTGTGCTATTTTAAAAAATATCTCTCTTTTTTTTAGCTCACATTCCTGAAACTGATCATTTATTACAATAAATGATAAAACAAGGAAAAGGTCTTCATTTGTCAGTATCTTAATAGGCTATGGGAACATCTCCTTCAGTCCTGTACTTATTTTGGCAGTTTCCCAGACTCTGATACAGCTTGTTCCACCTCCACTCAGACAGAAAGGGTATTAAAGAACACTGTAGATATTTTTGCCCATGGAAACACAAGGTTTAGTCATGTGTTTGCAGGCTTATATAAGTTTTAAATCAGCAATAACTGAGACAGGGCATTTTTGATTCTTGCACCACTGAGTTGCCATGTATAGCTCTCTGGAATGTTCAGCCCTTTACAAATCAATCCTATAAACCTGTCCAAGCAATTGAATTGCACCTAAGTGAAATTACAATGACCAAACGCAGATCAAAAACAAATACAGAACACTGTAGCTTTTGGTATATAATAAAGAATTTAGTACTTGTTGTACTGTTTTGTTACAGGTTGTACTTTTTTTTAATTTTTCCTTAAACAAAGTGTGGACAGTAAAATACATACTTCCAGGTTTTGTAATACGTTTTTATATTAATATTAATTGCATTCTTAGAAAATGACCTTATCAGAGCCTAAAGTGTTATAAACACTTCACCAAAAAATGTACCATGGCTTTTATGTGTCTTGCTCGTCTTCCCATCATCATGCACATACACAAACACACAGAGTACAGACACATTTACGAACAGGAATATGCATTAAAAAAAAAAAAAGAGTACACAGTGGTGACTGGCATTGCTCTCGTTCTTGCTTGGTCTGAAAACAAACAAGCTTGGAGACCTTCCCAAGTGAGTCATTCATTAAGCAGATGACCTCAGAGGACGGATTTGGCTGGAGGAAGTGTTTATCTAGTGCACAGCAGATCGGAACACTGCACCAAACTACGAGCCACCAGGGAACACTGAACAGATCTTCCAGCTCTTTCTATCATATCGCTTACTCAAGCCTGTTGTAACTGACTCTGATTCTTTTCTTTTCTCACTGGTTCTGTACAAACATGACTAACAGAATTTAGGACTGCCTAGATGAATCCAGTTTGAAGTGGCATCAGTTGTTCTGGACAATGCTTCCTGTTTATAGAGTAATATCATTTGCGTAGATTTTACGGGCGGTCTGGGGCTTTATGTTGTCTTTTAAGGCCAAACCTCTCCAAAGTTTAGGACAGAACATAATAAAGAACATCAAGCGTGGGTCACTGTCCGTAATCCAATTTTTGTTGTTGTTATTGTTGTTATTGTTCTGTTCCTCACCATTCAAACAGAATTCTATGTCCAAAGAGGAAATACTGTAAACTTCTACAGAAATAGTTACTAAAATGAATGAAACTTGAGTTAACATCTGCATGGCCACGCTGATTCCACACTGCAGTTAAATCTCTCTGTTATATCCAACAACAGATTTTCATTTCCACAAAGATCGGATAAACTGGATAAACTGCAATTAGAGTCACTCCAAACATTGGCTTCAAGCTGGCAACCCTACCCCTTAAGTAACTGCCACTGAAATGATGAATAGGCCTCCTGGGTGGGGGGTACCCGTTGCCCGATGTGCCGGATGGCATGTGGGCGGACCAAAATACCAAAAAATATATAACTAGCTGTAGGTTACCTACTGCTTGCAAGCTTGTTAGAAATTTGTTATTGAATTAGATCATATGATGCCTCTTTCATGTTTGACTAGCTTGCTAGCTAGCATGGCCAATTATTAACATGAAATACTTAAGAGAGACAACTTCAACGTAAGTTATCTAGTAATTTATAAAACACGTGCTAAGCTAGTGCAGTGCTAAGTTTAAGTAGCTGGCCAGTTTAACAATGCTGCATAAAACATTATTTTAAGCTTTAGTGGTGATCTTATGATATGATCAAATGTTTGCCTGGCTGATTGGAATAGCCATAGTCTGCTGTGTGGTCGGTTTTGTTTTCACCAGAGGGCAAGCAGACACTTTTGAAGGTACATAGAAGGCTGTGCCCATTTATTCTGTATCCTAACAATCTGTGGAAAATGTCACTAATGTAGGATATAAAAAGGATAGAAGTCATTATCTCCATCTATGTACGGTCACTAGTTAGACTTTTATTTTTGGTTTCATCTCTAAGTGCTTCCTGCAGGCTTCCTGTGTAATATTAGGTGATGAGTGAAGCTGTCATTTGTTGGTGCATGCAGCTGATTTGTGAAGTTTTTACCCCTATGGCTCATATCCTGTCATTGTGTAAAATGTTCCTCTTTGGGAAAGTACACAAAACACTATTTGTGCTCTTTATTTCATCGTCTATCACAAAGGACTGGAACTATATATGCTATATGGTATATACATTTTTTTTTATGGTAATGCTAATAAAACAAGTGATTATATGTGTGTCTATGCTCTCAGAAAACTACTAAACTTTATCTTTGCTTATTGCTGGGAATTACCTACTAATTGTCCACTACCCTGAATTGTCCACCTTTTGTACCATTAGTGTCTTACATGCAAAGATGTGTGTTTGAACCATATATTTCAAGCTTTACACTGAAATGTTCAATGTATACCGTATCCACATTTCTAGGTGAAATATACACACAAAGAAAGGTGCAATTTAACACCCTTGTTTCTGAGAGTCTACCTCCACCCATCTATTATACAGTATATACCACTAAACCTGTGAAAGCTCATGCTAGGCCTGGAACCTATCCCAGGAAACTTAGGGCACAAGGCAGAGTACACCCTGGGAGGAGTGCCAACCCATCGCAGGGTACAAGCACATACACGCTCCACAAAAACAGGACCAGAGGCGTGAATTGAACTCCCGACCATGATGTCATGGTGGACATGTATAAAACGTATAAAATGTATATTAATATTAACAGTCAAAGTTGATTTAATGCTTTACTCAGTTAGCCTGTTTTGCACTTGCGTTGCACACATCCATTTATTTGTGCGGTATTATTACTGTTTAACTACAGGATTTTGATTTGCAGACTACATCTAGATTGGATTTTTGAAGCAGATTTTGTTCCCTATTCGCTTTGATGGGTACCCCAGTGACATATGGCCCTGAGACAGTGTACAGACAAAAAAAAGTTAAAATACACACATAAATCAATAAACCCATCCTTTCCTCCAAACAAACTATTCAGCCCACACATTTCCCTCTGAGCTATCCCATCATCCTCCCCTGAGCTCTCTCCATGTGCCTCTTCTCCTCTTTTTTCCCCCTCTATATTTTTTCCCCTATATTCACCCAAGAGATGGCAAAGGTTTAGCCAAAACAATGCTAGACTCCATACTGCTCAGGTGAAAGAGCGCAGCAATTATAAAACTTGCCATAAAGAAGATGTAGCGTTGTGTGTTTTTTTGTGTGCCTTGATAAGCTCTAGCTGCATTTACTGAAAGGAAAATGCATAATAGATCAGTCAACTGGCATTCGATGGCATTAAGTAGGTCATCTATTTTTGTTTCATTTTTATTCAACTCTGAAGAGTCTGCCCAGCAACAGGCTGTTTTGCACTGCGGTTCCAATCACAAAGCAAATAAAATCAAACTTTTCAGGAAAACCAGAAACCTGTTATGCAAATGTAACTTTTTGGTGTGTGTGTGTGTGTGTGTTCACAATTGTAAGAAAAAACTTTACCTACTTTTTGTCCTTTCTCCAACTTAATATTTGAATATTTGCCAAGGTTTAATCAAACCAATTAGATTTTCCCCCTATTGTGACATCATATAAGAAGATACCCTCTCCTGGCTGTTCTCTCAAGGGCAATGGCTCAGTAGTAGCTCATTAACATAGACATTGAAAGGGTGCAATTAAAGGAGGGATAAAATAAATGTTTGTGATATGAAAAAAATGCATTATCTGAGTTATTTCAACAGGAGCATGAAACAGCTACGCTATGTGAGACCTTTAAAACCTACAGTAACTTGTTAATGTAAAAATATGGGATCTTTAAATAAAGTTAATGTGTATTTTAGGATAAACAGGAAAAAAAAAACTACTGTCATACATGGACTTGTAATGTAGTATTGTAATGAATCATTATTGTCATAATTGTAAACTATAAAGAGACTTACGCAATGATTTGTATAGTTTCACATAAATAAAATTGGGTGTGAATAAAGATGTAATTGTGAATATGGTACTTTTTTCTGTTTCTGTTTATTTAGTGTTATCATGACTGGATTTTTGTTTTACTAATTCTGAAAGTGACAGAAGTTGCCTGGTGAGCTGGTGAGGAAACATCTGTCTATACCTTTATAACATCATAACAGAAACTAATGTCTTGAACAGATGTTGACAATTTGCTCTGCTGTAAGAGGAATACAACACAAGGATCTCACCGTCATCATTATTTTCCTGTAACAACATGCACCATTGTACTTTATCCCTTACTTGTTCCACATTGTATATTTTATCAAGTCTTTAAAGTCAGTACTGCAAAAAGGAAGAAAATTACCTTTGAAAAAATGGAACGCAAATGCATAATGCATGTATCTTTTGCTATTTATATGAGGGCTGTACCAAAAGTAATGCCAAAGTGATCGTAAGGTTTTTTTTAAATGACACAGGTTGTACAAATTGTACATGCTGGTGGAATAACTCTTCCTCTATACAAAGGTCCTATGCAACGTAGTCTCCATCACAAGTGTGGCATTTGTGTAAACATTCTGTAAGTAGGAGACTGCGGGAAAAAAAAGGGGGATTTTCAAAAAAGATTTGAGAGGTGGATTCAGCAATGGCACAAATTCTTAACTTGTAATGGAGACTATGATGAGCTGAAACTTCGTATAGGGAAATAGTTTTTCAACCAACATGTCCATTTTAACAATCTGTGTCAATGAATAAAAAAGTTATTCCCACTTTCGGTACACAGCTCATAATATGATTACAAAGAGAGCTGTACCGAACATAATGCAAAAGAAGGAATAATCTTTTTTCAACACAGGTTGTTTCTTCTTTTGCATTACTTCCATTACAGCCCTAATAATATGAATATAAAGAAGTAAAATCATATCATGGAGTAGTGTATCTTATTATAGGGTGGATACGATGTCATCCTTTATTTTGTTGAGTCTGTCAAATAGTTTTAGTTCCGTGTTTACAAATGGAAAAAACTATTATGCCAATTTCAACACAAAAATGTTACCACAATGTAAAAGCATTTCTAGGTCACAATGTTCCTCCTCCTCCTCCTCATCATCAACACTACATTTTTATTACCATTTTTATTTATCTTAGTTACATCAGTGGGATGAGAGCCTTTAATGTTTTGCTAAATGTTCTCCACATATTTGAAACCACTGTGATTTGGCCTTAAGCTTGGTAAACTAGCCTGGGCATGTTAAATAGTCTAAAGAGCAACCCTGAACTTTCATGTGCTAATCAGAAGAGCAGAGATAACCGCTCAACAAATTAGCATTGCAAAAAAAAAACACCTTTAACTCTCAAATTTCAATTAAATCTGGTGTGTAAATGTTTGCAGGGGGTCTTATAACCCGAGGGAATGTGTATTGGTAGGATAAAAAGACAGACATCTTGAGCATCAGGTACTATCGTAAGTAAAATACAGAATATTGCAACCAAATCTAACTCTGACAAATCTATATATTGTATATCACACTTATCACACATGGTGTTGGTTTTAAGTTTTGTTCATTTGTTGCAGTGGTACAGTAGTCAATTTAACCAATAGGGACACTGTTCTTTATACTGTGTCCAAAAGTATAGTGTTTAACATATTTTTTTAATAAACCTATTTTACATTGCATCCTATCAACAATATTGCTATGAATACAAAGCCTTTCATTATAAAAACTTGACTCTTTATTTAATAGAGGTTTTATAATGAGCCACGAAGCAAGATTATCATACACTTGAGCATCATACAGAAGTTCAATGATTGAATGTAAATTATTAAAAACTCCCTAACATTAGTGAGAAAGATTTTGCTCAATACAACAGAATCTACCTAACTAGCTTCTGTTAAAACCATAAATGTGTGTAGAGACAGTAAAATATTGTTGTTCTGCAGTATCTATGCATAACATATTTAGGTCACTAGCTACTGTTAAATAATGCTTAAAGTGGTGTGGTGGTGAAAGCATCTGACCCCACCCTTGTTTGAGTTCTTTTCCAATTTTTATTACTGTAAAACCAGTTATACAGTTAAAACCACAAGATTAAAAAATAAAAAATCACTGAAGCCTCAAGGCTTCTGTCAACATAAACAAATGACACACTTCTATTTACATGGCACATTTAATATTTGTTCTGTAAAAACATTCATTCATGTCAAATACTTGCTATGTTTTTGTAAACTTGACAGCTTACGATATCTCAATCGTGAAAATCATTTTAAAACCAAACTCAAAAGTACCACAGACATTAAGAAGTGAAAAAAAGATGTGTTTATTGTAAATCTCCAATTCTAAAGCTGTGTGCCTCTGTCATTTGAAACACAAACACAACGGCTTGGGTGTTATTTTTCAGTCTTTTTAAAGAATGAATGGCAGTTTTTTTTTTTTTCAGTGCAGTGGGATTAGGTTGATCGTAGTAATCCTGGCATTTAAAACTAGTAGTGTTTCAACAGATTGGCAAAACAATAATTTAAAAAGGTTATGTACATTTGGACTGCATTGTAACCCAGTGCAAATCACAAAATCAAGGCTGGGTCATTTTGTGTATATATTCTGGGACCTGTGCAGCAACATTTTAATGCATGGTAAAAACTAACAACAAAATTCACTGGCTGTGATGAAAAGCAAGATGAATTTTAAGCAAAGTACAATGAAACACAGCCCTGGGCCCTAACCACCCACATCCCCCACTCCATCCATCCTCCATGCAACCTCATGCATTTCTTCAAGCTTTTGCAGAACTGCGTGGCAACAGTTTCAGTACGCATTTTTCTTTGTCTCTCTCGCTAGTCATGTCTGGGAGCAGGAGAACTAGAGGCGTCAAATTTTGACCCTATACATATTTAGGAAGTCTGCTTAAAAGCTGTAAACACCACAGTCCGACTTGTAGTAGAACAGCAAGGTCTACTAAGTTCGATCCCATAAAGTATCAAGCAAGGGGACAATTCATTGTCCCCTCTCCCTCTCCATGAGCTTTAGAGGAACTCGATACTTCACAATAAGGAGACGCGCCCATTTTTACAGCAACAGCTGCTGTTCTGCGTGTGCGGTCGTGTGTAGCGACGGAGCAGGACACGTCGTGATTTTTCGCTGTTTTCAGAAGAGTTCAGAAGAAAGAAGAGACCAGTTCAGAGCAGTTTGCAGCACTGGCCGCAGCCCGGGGCGGGTCTCGTCCTCTTCTGCAGCGCGGCGCGGGTGGCCGTCTCAAACACCTCCCGCACGCCTTCTTTAGTCTTAGCCGAGCACTCGAGATAGTCGTAGGCGCCGATGCGCACGGCCATCGCGCGCCCGTCCTCGCCCTTCACCGGCTCCTGCTTCATGCGCGCCAGCTCATTGCGCACGTTCTCATCGTTGCGCAAGTCCTTCTTGTTGGCCACCAGTATGATGGGCACGTTCGGGCAGAAGTGTTTGACCTCGGGAACCCATTTCTCAGGGATGTTCTCCAACGAGTCAGGACTGTCTACAGAGAAGCACATGAGTATGACGTCAGTGTCCGGATAGGAGAGGGGTCGGAGCCGGTCGTAGTCCTCCTGTCCGGCCGTGTCCCACAGCGCCAGCTCCACCTGCTTAACGTCCACCTCGATGTCCGCCACGTAGTTCTCGAAAACTGTGGGTACGTACACCTCGGGGAACTCGTCCTTACTGAACACGATCAGGAGACACGTCTTGCCGCACGCTCCGTCCCCCACCACCACCAGCTTCTTTCTGATAGCAGCCATTGTACGCTTTCAGTCAAACTACAAAATAGACCAAATGTTATCACAAAACTTTGCTACACCGAAATGGACAACGCCGCGCTATAATCTACAAAACGACTTCCTCTCCCTTCGCTTCACCACGGCGTATTCATGAACAGCTGCCGGGCAGAACTTCTTTATAAAGCAACCTCGCTGCTTTCTTAATATAGCACTCCAATGGAAAAGGGAACGATGACTTCATGGTTTTGAACACGCTATATGATTGGCTGAGTCGACAAAGAGGGCGGAGTTTATTCTTTCGCCACGAGGACTAGAATTGCCCGGCCTTTAGTTTGTCTTGCGCATGCACATTTGGCTTTAAAAGGACGAGCATGCTGACCTGAGGGGGGAAAATTCAAACTTTTCCCTTCTTTAACAGGATAAATATCTTCAAAGACGAGTAATTATTTGAGATATTTATAAAGATTAAGAACATTTATTGATGTAAACATTTTGATTAAATCTTTAAAAAAATAATTTATTCATTTTATAGTATCAAATCAAATCACTTTTATTGTCACATCACGTTACTGGTACACTGGTACAGTACATGTGAGTGAAATTCTTATGT
>JAQQZT010000005.1:9542934-9569482 GCA_030068275.1 Clarias platycephalus | reverse complement strand
GTACCGGCACCCCCCCCCCCCCTTTTTTTTTTTTTTTTTTTTTTTTTTTAAATAAATACACCTTGTTTAATTAGTGTGCATAATTATTTAACCGAAATGTAACTGACTTGGGCAATACTTCTAATTAATGATGGTTAATCTGAATGGTTATTAAGATTTCCCTCCCTTTTTAAAAATCAGTTGCGTAACAGGAAAACCGTCAGCGGGATGATTTCCTGTTATCTGACTTCAGATCAAAGTTAGCTCGCCATAAACCGTTTATTGCTCCTGTCGGATTTCCTTCAACGCAAGAAAATCGGGAGCAGCCGATTTGAGGCGTGATGGTTTTATCGAACGTGTAATGGCGTAATTCTGGCAATACAATATACTTCACGGGCAAGAACTAATTGTATGCTGTATTAACACTGAGCGGAGCAACTGCTGGCAGATCACTTTAGTGGAACTGGCTCCAGAGAGTCTATGGCTCATATGAAGCAATGCATTTTAAGGGGTGAAAGGGCAATGGCCATCATATTAAGCTAAAAGGCCAGGGGACAGTCGCTGTGGCTTATTTTTGGGAGCACTTTTGCTCTGAATATCTTCTTTTGCTTGAGAACACGTACTGGACGTTCTGGTTAATGATCAACGACATAGTTGATTAGAGTGTTGTTGTATTTTGTATGAAACCAACTAAACCAACTAACAAAGTCAAATCTGATAACCGTGAAACTATTGAAACTTTTATAATAAATATGCTTCTTGTCATGCGTTATATATCCAAATGGATGTGGACACCTGATCATTACACATGTTTCTGTTTTTCTTTTGTGTCACGCATTCCCCTTTACTAGTAGGGTCCCAAAACTTCTCTATCAGGATGGTGTCCCTATCCGCAATGAGGCATTCGTAATACATGGTTTGCCAATAAGGATGCGTGTCCTCTATTTAGTGCCTCTGGGATGAACTAAACTGGTGACTGGTCTCATCAACCACCATCGGAGCCTGACTTCACTAATGCTTTTTTTGGCCGAATGGGCAAATCCTGACAGCTACACTCCAAAATGTAAAAATGTAGTGGAAAGCCTTCACAGAGGAATGGAGGATACTATAAAAAAAAAAATAATAATAATAAAAAATGGGATCGAATGGGATTCTCAGCAGGGTGTGGGCAGGTGTCCACATTCATTTGGTCATATGACTTGCACCTCCAGGTTCCGGGTTCGATTCCAACCTCAGGATTGCGTGCATGGAGTTTGCATGTTCTCCCCGTGCTTGGTGGGTTTCCTCCGGGGAACTCCCGTTTCCTTCCACAGTCCGAGATTTACCGATTGGCATTCCCAAATTGCCTAGTGTGTGTGCCCTGCGATGGATTGCCACCAGGGTTGTACCCCGCCTCGTGCCCCGTGTCTCCTGGGATAGGCTCCATGTCCCCCTGTACATGAAATAAAGCTGTATAGACGATGAGAGACAACGATGATAATATAGTTTGTACGGTAATAAAGATGAGACATGGTAATGATGGAAGTTTTAGGGGAAGAAAATACCTTAAACATCTTGTCTTTATTTCTTTCATCAGAATGAAGCACCAGAAGATCAAGATGCATCAGGAGACGATGATGAGTTCTCTGCGTCAGGATCAGGAGATGATGGTAAGAGAAGAGATCTGTTTCTCATTTAAAGGTTTTAAAGGTTTTAGAATTAAAGGAAGGATCAAGAGTTTGAGCATGTAGGCTTAATAGTGACAGCGTAGTTCTTCTTTGCAAACATCAGTTATCTCTAATCTTGTGCAAACAAGATTCCATACAATTATATATTTTGCATCTTGCCTAGTGAATGTATGTTGGTCGTCGGTCTAAGAATAATTAATTATGCATTTTATTTTAAGACATTTGGATTGATGAGCCTGTGAAGACAACCCAAGCAAGTCCTAACACTACCGAGGCAGCCTGGTTCACAACTGCCCCTGATACTCTTCTAGAAGATTCTACTATTACCCCGTTTACCGTCCTTGACAACGAGCCTGAAACCTCTGGCCATATCACTGAAGCCTTTTTGCCAACCACAACTGCAATCACTGAGCCCGAACCAAATCCAGTCATCAGGATGTTTGACTTTAATCCATTAGGTAAGAAATTTGAGGCCACAACAGTCAGCAATGAGGAGCAGCCTGAGACCACTCAACCTCCAGCTGAGGAACCCCCAGTGGTGCCCACGAGTGAGAAAGAATACACAACTACAGTCTCCGATGAGGAGCGTACCACAGAACCATCGTCTGAGGAGGAGGAAACTACGGCTTATGAGGAATCGGGACCTGTGGCGACTGAGGCACCTGATATGGAGACCACACCACTGGTTCTGAGCACAACATCAGATAGTAATCTAGCGGAGACCGAAGCTTCGGGTGATACTACGGCTGAATCCACCACTGTTGAGACCAATTTCATTGAAGATACAATTTCAGAGAAGAGAAAACCCGTAGCGTCCGAGCAGCCAAATTTGGTAAGAGAACTATTGACTTGTATTATTTGTATTGACATTTGTAGAAAGTCGTTTGTTAACCTACAACGCAGGTTATTGTTTATCCTATCTCACACCCTACTTCCCTTTAGCAGAGCGATATTGATTTCAACATCGACAATGAAATAAAGCCGAGATCACAACCGGGGACTGGGTCCGATTCCGAATACGCACTAGGAAACGCTTCCGACAACGATAGCTTACTGGAAAGGAAAGAAGTCCTTGCAGGTACGTGTTATTATAAACACACATTGTTCCAATATCATGTGTTGGCATTTAGCTCTAGTGGAACGTCCTGCATTTTCCAGCTTTGAGAAACCTTAATTTATAATGCATGAGTCGGTTCATCTGCTCATTCAACATTTATTCCATACTTCCATCCGGTGTCATAGTATAAAAATAACTTTGAGAGAATGAGGTAACGTGGATGAACTAAATCTTTTTTTTATTTTTTCTTTCTTTTTCCGTGTTGTCTTCACAGGTGTCATTGCAGGTGGCGTGGTGGGCTTGGCTTTTGCGATCATGCTTGTTTCCCTAATGGTCTACCGCATGAAGAAGAAGGATGAGGGTAGCTATTCACTGGACGAGCACAAACACCCCAATGGAGGCTATCAGAAACCACAGAAACAGGAAGAGTTCCTGGCATAAAGTCTCTTATATATACTGCCTCTGTCTCTTCATTTCTATGCTTGACTACCACTTAAAACTTCCCGACTCACCAGATTCTACAGGCTTTGGTGACCCTTTTTTATGTTGGATTTGCAACACATCGGATTTGCACCTGAATAGTGTTTTATTTTATTTTATTATTTTTTTTTATTTTCAGGAAAGGTTCTATTATATTTGTATTTTTTTTTTTTTTTCCCCCCCCTTCACCCTCCTTTGTAATGGATTCTCACACTGTGGATTGAGACTGTCCTCATGAGCCCCGGTTATGAGTGAGGGACCTTGGAGCTGGCCATTTATTTGTTAGGGTTCTGCTTTCTGCCTGCGCTGGGAAACCACAGCAAACGTTGAACCGGCTTCTCATTTCAACCGTGCCTTATTTCCTGTCCCAGTGAACTGAAGAGCGCGCCGAGTGCAGTGGCGAGAGAGAGAGCTCATCTCCTCCAACTGTTTGTTGCCTCGGTAACAGATAGTTGCCATAGGGACAGAAAACATGGATTGCACTTTTGACACACAAACATAACAATCCTGAATTACAATCGCTGTTTGCTTGGAACTGATTACGTGTTTCAACTTGGCCTGGGCTTTCTTACCTTCATTTGTTGATATTGTAATTTTACACGTGGTTTTATCACTCGTGTGGAAGGAGAGCTTAGTGAGCTGGATTCCCTTCAATTTCCTTCTTATTTTGTACTTGCGTGGAAGATGGCATGTCGGAGCGAGCGATGCGGAGTGGATGTCGAAAAATGGTATGAATAATTGTTGATCAGGCATGACTGTCATCTTACAAAATATTGCTGTATTTCTTAAGAAACTAAATGAGTATATGCTGAATTCTCAATTACACTGTATAAAATTTCAAAAAATTTACACAAATGTCGTTTTTTTTTTTTTTTTTTTTGTTTTGTTTCAGCTCTTTGTATATATGCTAGTGGACCAAATCTACAGCTTGAAAATCTCTACTGAGATAGAATATGACTAATGTATATTAAAAGGGTCATTTACGACCTGTTTGTACAAGTGTGTAAATTTTTCAGTTTTTAGTTATTACTGTAAAAAGGACTCCAAGCTGCAATGAGCTTTTTGGGGGAGAAAAAAAAAAAAAATCACAGACCGCGCAGAAATCGAGATCTCCCGAATCTGTCCCAGCTCAATTCTGTCTCCAGTGAAAGAGAGGTGTTGTAACAGCTCCCTGGAAAATAACAAGCGAAGAGTGTTCATAAACATTAAATAGGGAAAAACTATCCGTTTTTTTGCTAATTCTAATCTTACATTGCCTGGAATTCGCTGCTTATAATGGCCGAGCAGAGTAACGACGTATTCCTCCTAAAGTGTCCCGTATTACTGAACCTGCGCGTGCCATGCCATGTGTATAGCTTCCTTTTGTTTTCAACTCTAACTTAATGTTGGTATTTTTACAAATGGACAAACGATTTGACCCTTTGGGAACCTTATTCCAGGCTTCAGGTTAGCTCAACTATTTTTCCATTATGGAGGTTTTGAAAGAGGAAGTGGCAAAAGTGTGTGAAAGTACACTCGCAGCAGAGAAAAACTCTTGTGCCTTTTCAGAACGCCTGGCCACGCCTCAGAGAGAGCTGCCTTTGTGTCTTGTTGCTGTGCAAAAGAAAAAATTAGACCTACTTATGTCATAGTTTGTACAAATCTCTCTATTATGCACAGTTGTTTTTCTATGTTTAATAAAAGGGAGTCCATTTTCAGCATTGTGTAACGTGGAGTTTGTTCTGTACAGTTTTGAATGAGTGAATAAGCCATGTTGAGTGAAAAGAGGTTTGGAACTCTGTGTTACATGTCTGCCTTCTTTCCTGATACACTTTTGTTTAGATGAGCAATATTGGCTGAAATCTGTTGGTATTAAACCTGACCGGTACATCAGTTGTTTGTGTCTTACAATATAAGAGCCAGTCATGTTCCAGTATGCAAATGATCTAAACAGACAAAATATGTAAAAGCTTTTTGTTCACTGCATTTCACCATGATGTCGCGTTAGACATATTGACTATAAAAGAGATGGCAAACGGTATATAAAATGTATGTACAGTGTGTATGATTTAGAGTATTTGCTTACAAGAAAGACATGTTGCCATGGCAACGTTTAAACTTTTGTTACAATGTATATAAAATGCCATCACTGAAGAAGCTGAGTCATATCGCTACTACGAGCTATTCACTGTACGTAAGCGGCTTAAATGACGGGTCAGGTCATGCTTCAATGAGTCATTAGCCAATGAAAATGATTAAAGTACCTCTGGCACTCACTGCTTGTTCTAACATGTAGATAAAAGCTAGCCAGGGAGTAAGAACATATAGACTGAACAGGGCAGTGCCTTCCTTTAAGAATCCCAGATAAAAGATTTTTGAAAGCTAGACATTTTTTATGAAACGAAACCTTTTTTTTTAATGACCGATTTGACTTATTAAAGTGTTACAGATTATACACACAATGACCTAATCTCATTATAATCTGATACTATCTATAAATTTAATAGTAATTTAATCAAGAAACACGTCCATTATGTGTCTAGTGTCAAGATACACTGGCTAATGGAGGACAGCCAATCAGATCACAGCTTTCAAACTTTTTTCCAATATGCTGAGAAAAGTGTGTACAAGATTTCGGGTACTACGGAGTTTAACAATGACCTGACTTGCATCACATCCAAGTTTGAACACGGATCAAGAGAAATCAAATTGGTCTCCGGTGTCGTCCACAAACATATGGGTACATTTAAAAATGAGTTAAGTTTTTTTTTTTTCTATGTGCATTTCGGCATTTTGTCCACACACAAACTCCGTTTTAGATCTCTGAAAACTGACCTTTTGAAAACTCCTTCCAGGATGAAGAGCTTTAGAAATTCTGTGTTGGTGTGTGTCACATTTTTTGGCTTGTAAGAGCATGCGCTACATGCGCAGTATATCCTATGTTTGATGTCAGAGTGTGATGAATTTATTTCCGGCTACTTTCAAGCACGAAGTTGGAAAAGACATACCCATACACACCGATCAGCCGTAACAGGAAGGCCTTAAAACATTAACCCCGATATTTTGTCGTTTCCTCTTGAGACATGACTCCACAAGATCTTTGAAGGTGTGCTGTGGTATCCGACGTCAACAACGTTAGGCAAAAGGAATATAATAATCATGAATCATAATCAGTGAAACAAAATATAATGAGTAATATATATAAAGGGATAGTATACAAAAAATGTTTTACTTATTACTTTCTTTATTTATATTACATAGATAGATAGATAGATAGATGGATGGATGGATGGATGGATGTTTACATTGTATCTAAATACTTCACTGGTCCTGAAGGAAATTCCAGAACTTATCTAACTTATATCATTTTGTTCCTGGTGAGCAAGTCAGGGGATGATGGTGGCAAGAAAAAACCAAGAACTCTTTCGATAAACCAGACTGAAAAGGGAGACCAGCCTCATTTGGGAGAATTAGATAGTGAGAACATAAAGCAGTCCCTTCTATATCTTTGTGCTATAAGGTTGAAGAAAATGTATTTAACGTGGGTACAAAACTGTTTGTTTCAATTTCAGTTCCACACTTTTGTGATGTTAATATTATGACTGATAGGAGCACAAGTGGACTATGGCAGTTTTCAAATTCAACGCTCCCGGGGTTGGGTGGTTAACCGCAATATCATGTTATTACAAAATTTTACTATCACTACTGGTTACAAGAAGGGACAAAGATGGGTGTTCCTGGTTGGGAACCGAAAAGGTGTGTGATTTCAGGTAAATCTCTGGCTTGTCAAGACTAGTCGTAGAACGCCAAGGAAGCTGTTCCCTCCTTCCACATTGTTCAGCTCTTTGACATCAGAGTGTGACTAATTTCCCCTTGGGTGCTGTAGGCCTGTGGGCTACTGCTTTAACTGAGGAGAAAACCCAAATACAGAACAAGAGAACAAGAGTGAGCTTTCACAAAGACCTCACACATTGCTAAAAGCCCATCAAGCTGTGGGATGCTGGGGAGAGGAAAAGCGACATAGGAGGAAGCGCATATTTTTTCAAAGCCGACAGGGACTTTCATGTCTACGACGAAATGTTTCTACTGACGATCTCTCAACCATCTATCAGATGACAGCTGGGCTGCAGTAGGCACAAACACAGCATAAACATCCTATTATCTAAGCAACTCCACACTCCTCTGCCTCCTGATAGACTCCATATGGTGCGGCACTGGCCGGAGAGAAATAGACTACTTCCTGTCATCACTCATGTGAGCATTTCTTCCGTTTCTCCCATTGGGAATAAAGAAAAAATTGGACCATGTTTCACTATGGCATTTATTCCCTACGACCTGGCATGGACCTGCACCAGTGAAATGTGAGATGCATAGACGTTTGCATTGACATTTCATGCACGTATGAGCTGAAACTTGCCTTTATGTCTAACGACTTGGTTAATTCAAACTCTTTCACTTTCATTTCAGTGACTGTTACAAGTCAAACGATTCCTGTGTTTGAACGCAGACAGGCTTCGGTTATCTCATCTAGTAATAATCAGCTCAGACACCCAGTGAGCACAGGCAATAAAAGTACCAGGTTGCTTTGAAAGCGTGCAAGTCTTTGCTGTTATGTATAATGCGGTCCTGACATCCTAACAAAAAAAAGGAATGGTTGGCAAAAAGTTGAAAACAGAGGCTCAGAAACGTATCACAAGACTCAACTGTGTGATGTGTATGCAGGATAATTTGTTATTGAATTGATTATCATTACCTATTTAAGACCTAGAATGAATCTATGAGTCTTATAGTTTGCTTGTATGTTAAACCTACAGTTTGCGTATAAATCCTTTTCACTTAATGTGCTTTGGGGGGAACCATGTCCTGGTGTAGGTTATGGAAAAGCCCCTTTGACACCCCACCTCCACGCACACACACATACATGTCTGTCACATTGGCCCGAATTGACCCGGCACAGCAGGGGCCTCTTCTTAATGAGGAGCTTGTGCACTCTGGTTGTCGCATTAAATCGTAAACTAGACTTTTAGCCCCTTTTTATGACTTCCTTTTATCCCATAAAGGATTCGTAGAGGCAAACCTCATGTCCCACTGTCCACCACCAAACAACATAGAGGCCAGTGTGTTTATATGCCGTCTGTGTATTGGGATATGTGGGATTATGTATGAGTCTGACACACTTTCCTGTCAGTGGGTGAGTTGGGGGATCTGTGTATCACTGCTGCATATCTTTTGTCTGGGTTGTCTGTGAATCATTGTGGCCATTTTATGATTCACTTGTGAAAGTAGTGGGCTATGAAAGCTTTTCTGCCTTGTCATGCACATGTGCATGCTGTACCATCGCTACATGTTTACTGAAATCTAGTTTTGTTTGACAATTTAACTTAGGCAGCCTTGCCGTTCAAATGATATTATCCCAGATGAGTCGGGGCAGTAGACGGGATACGCCAACATCACAGAGCACAAGCACGCATATACTTACTCACACCACAGGGATTTGGGAAATTTAGTCATTTAGCCTAATCTGGCCTATGTCTTTGGACCGTGGGAGGAAACCAGAGTACACACAAGAAACCCACCAATCAAAGGGGAGAACATGCAAACTCCTCGAAAATGTACCTGAAGGTGGGAATTAACCCTCGATACTGGAGGTGTGAGGCCACAGTGCTAACCACTGCGCCACCATGCCGCCTTTCACCAATTACATCACGTCTGTTTTCTAAGGGGATAGAGTGAGATTTGAGTCTTACTGAGATCAACAAGCACTCATATTATCATCTACTATTAGCATGTAGCTAGGATCAATAAATAAAGAACACTATGTTTTCCTAATTTACTTTACAGTCAAAACACAGTATTGGTGCTAATTGAGTTTTTTTTTTTTTATGTTATACATACTACAGAAAATGTGTGCCAAAGAAGCTACTTCTGAAATTTATACAACATGGAAATGACTATGATCTTGCTTCTCTAAAATTTAACTGTTTTGGAGAGATGATTTTATCTGTGCCCCAACATGGCCATTATACTGCTTCAAACAACAATAATTTAACATTCTAATTATTCATATGTCTTTATGAGAATTGATATTAAAGTTGGTGTAAGAATCTAGAAGCATATGATCTGTAAAAAAGTGTTGTTTAAATTAAAGCATTCTGTGCAAAATTAAGTATTTTAAAACAAATCTGTAGTGTTTTAACAATTTAGCATTTTAGAATAATGCACCTTTTCAGGTTGATGTCTTTTATTGTGAAATCTAAGTTTCATCTGAATGACAATTAAGATAATTGAAAGATTTGAATTAAAAAAAAAGTTATGGACACTATATAAAATGGCATGCAATGACCATGAAATCTGATTTAAAAAATATGAATGTCTATGCATGTTCACAAAACAAAAGAAGAATGGATGGGGTGATAAGGATTAAATATAATGAAAATGGTGTTGGCGTTTAGTGAGAGCACAATTTCTTTGATGTGTATGATGTAATTAATGGATCCATAAAATAGTTGTACTGTAATTTGATTATTCACATTTCCAAATAACCTAATCTGACAGTCATAAATCTTCAAAACTTTAAAAAAAGACTGTTGAAGCAGATTTATGATGTTTTTTTTTTTTCAGAGCTAACGTTTAACTAACATTAAAACAAGATCAGTGGTTAAGTGTAAAAAGTTATATTTGTGTAATGATTTAATTAATTTAATTTTTTTATTTATTCATTCATTCATTTTTATCGTATTTCTTCTAAGTGTGTATCTTTATTACCATAATAAAACATATAATTCAAAGTTTACTCATTGATTGATCAACACACATTGATTAACTCACAGGCGTCACAGTTTGTGTATATGAAACACTAATCCTTTGAAATAACTCTCCCACAATAGCAGGGCAGCCAAGAATGGGCTTGCCTAGCAACGCCTTCCAACCAGAGACATTCAGAGTTTATCTCACTGTTGCCTGAGGTGTCTATGATCTGGAACAAAGGGTGCTGAATGTGTTTAAGGCAGGAAAATTGCTCTGCCTCAACGTATGTGTACTTGTAAACTTATGTACTCAGTGTGACTCAGTAAGCTGCAACTCTGTGGATGAGCCGTGTGTAATAGAAATGTGTTTTAATTAATAACGACTAAATGATAGATAGATAGATAGATAGATAGATAGATAGATACATACATACATACATACACACATACTGTACATACTGTACATACAGTACATACATACATACTTTATTGATGCCCCAGGAAATTCCAAACATACAATATCGATGAGCTCAGTAAAGGCAGGTTTGTACATGTGACTGTACAATATAAAGCTTATGTATAGTCAGTAAACACAATGCAGTTGTGTAAGATGTAAAAGATGACCAACTCCAAAAGATGACCAAACTCATTTATCCTGACTGTAATGTCTGCTAATGTAGTCAACAAGTAATTGACATTTATCAAGGTTAGAGTGGAATCATATTACCACCAAAGATATATTCCAGTTATGTCTCAATCTATATAAACAATAGAATCTGGTTTGGTAACATAGTGCCTAGTGGTTAACACTGTCATCTTTCATTTCCCAGGTTAAAGGCGTGGGATCCTCACCTCCAGACCTGTGTGTGTATAGTTTTCATGTTCTCAATATGCTTGGTGAATGAATGAATTCTGGTTTGTCCAAATTCTTATGGGCCAAACTTATACCAGATTCTGTAAGTTTTTTTCTATTTATATGAATATTTTGTAACTGAAAACACATCAACTGATCTGTGTGATATTACTGAAGAAATTAGTGCACATAGTTATTATCTTGGTATATTGTCATTAAAATTATTTTGGGTGAGACAGACTTCTATTACTTGTTATCATCAGGGTTAAACTAAACCTAAATCTTTTAGCTCAAAGGTTAAACTAAATAAGCATGTATCAGGCACCAAACATGGCATTAGTGTACAGAGGGAAAATGTGTAAATTAGAATTTTTCTTTTTATTAAAAGCATTTTTAGAGCAGCATTGGTGGCCCAGTGGCAGGTTTCTCGCCTATCATGAGGAAGGCCTGGGTTCGATTGCCAGCCAGTGCCCAAACCCAAGCTACTGCAGTGCCGGTCCCAAGCCCAGATAAAATGGGAGGGTTGCATCAGAAAGGGCCTAGTTGTTGTGGGAATAAGTTGGTCTGCTGTTGTGATCTCCCAATGGGAAATGCTGAAAGAAAGAAAAACTTCAAAACATTTTGAGATTTCGAAATAGCCCAAACTCGGAACATATACAGCTTTTAGATCATTTTACAACTTGTATGCACATGAGTGTGCAAGCAAAGGATAGATGAGTGCACGGAGAGAGGCAAGATTAGACAGCAAACACCTGTAAAGCCTGCAGGACAATATACTGGAGTGAAAAACATGTTTAAGGTCAGAAACACATGAGTGGTATTGAGATGAAATTTTGAAGAGCTTTTTTTAAATTACAAAGCAGCATGATACAAACATACAGAATGTACATAATGGTATGTGACGTTTTTACATGACTAAAGTCAAGTACATAATAGGCTCTTTAGAACGGTTCAATCTTAAATGTTAGGCATAACGGGATGAAGATGCTGTCCAGCATCCAGTGTAGTGTCAAGTAAATCCTGATAACTTGTCAATGAGGAGCTGGGTTAACTAAGCAATAGCAGGAAATGTTCCACCCAGAATCCCACAAAAGTAACATGCCAAGGATTCCCATGTCAACTCTCCAATTCCTTCCCCTCAAACCAACAATGATATCTCTGCAGAGGACTGAGGAACTCCAAGCATCAGTTTGGAAACTCTTTGGTTTTACATAACGGCACAATCAACAGTCATTGTTTACTTTTGCTATTGACTTTTTTGATGACTAATTTTTCCTTGAACTGTGGATTATATAAAGTGCAAAAGTGTCTTACTGGGCTTGACCAAGCCCACCATGTTAAATGCTAATGCCAGACAGTAGCATAATTATATAACAAACATACACTACATGGCCAAAGGTTTGCAGACACCTGACCATTACACCCATATATGGGTCTTTATCTAAACTGTTGCCACAATGTTCAAAGCAAACAATTGTTCTGGGTGTCTTTGTACAATGTATCATCACAATTTCCTACCTGAATGTGTATGTTCCAGTATGTTCAAAGTAAGGTCCATGAAGACTTAGCTTGATGAATTTAGAGAACCCTGACCCCAACCCTACCGAAAATCTTTGGGATGAAGTGGACCACCAACTGCACCTTCTCACCCAACAACAATGTCTGCTCTTGTTACTGAATGAACATAAATCCCTGCAGCCACCCTCCAAAATCCTGTGCGAAGCCTTCCTAGAAGAGTGAATGGTATTATCACAGCAGTATGCAGGACTTGATCTGGATTGAGATGTTCTAGAAGCACATAAGAAGGAGATTGTCGGGATATAGTACAGTATCGTGAAAATGATAAACTGCAGAGGCAACTGTTATAAATGGGCTAGAAGGTAACAAAAAACTCATCAGTATACACCTATCAGACATAACATTATGACCACCTGTCTGATATTGAATAGGTCCTCTGTCAGTTGCGAGAATGTTTCTTGATTGGATTGAGATCTGGAAAATTTGTAGGCCAAGCCAACACCTCAAGCTCCTTGTTGTGTTCCCAAAATCATTCTTGAAGCATTTTTGCAGTGTGGCAGGGCATATTATTCTGCTGAAAGAGGCCACTGATATCAGTGCCATCAGTCTTGTCTCTGATCCAATCGTCTAGACATCAAAATTTGCGTCGTTGCTCAAATCCTTATGCCTGCCCAATTTTCTTTTTGCCAAACACATCAACTTCAGGCACAAAGTGTTCACTTGCTGCCGAATATATCCCACACACTTCCAGGTGCCAATGTAACCAGATCACCTGTCAGTGATCATAGTGTTATGGCTGATCGGTGTAAATATCAATATAATTTCTGACATCACCTTTATTGTTT
Organism: Clarias platycephalus; assembly: GCA_030068275.1. Lineage (NCBI taxonomy): Eukaryota > Metazoa > Chordata > Actinopteri > Siluriformes > Clariidae > Clarias > Clarias platycephalus. The sequence goes on along the minus strand of JAQQZT010000005.1, from coordinate 9,556,358 downwards.
TTTTTTTTCCTGCTAACACATGTTTTGTCACACTAAGCAAAATAAAGGACTTTAACAGTATATATTGAACATGCAATATATACAGCAAGTGCATATAGCCATGTACGAGGAGGATTCAAGTCAAACTGGTATTTTTAGTTGTGCAGAATGCAAAAAACAGTTAGCGACTTTTATGTCTCTATATAATCCCCTGCTTTACTAATGCCCTTATAGCAGCGTTTCAATAATGCTTGGATACCATCAAGGTAGAAAGTTTTCTTAGCACGCCAGAGCCCTTATCAGACTGTCTGCTTTACATCTGAAACGCCGGCCTCCCAGGAACTCCTTTAACGGTCCAAACATGTGAAATGGCTTGGAGCGAGACCCGGAATGTAACTCCCAGTCAAGAGACAAGGATCAGGCTTTCCATTTGCTGAATGTTCACGGAATTGAGTGCGGTGGGCTCTAAGTCAACTCGGCTGGGATCTTCATCCATGTACATACAGCCTTGTTTAAAATATTTGCACCATTCAACTGTTTTACTAAAAGTTTTACCACTGTAGTGTTTGAAGTCTAATTTAAACACCAGCTGGTTTTGCACCTTCATTCACGAGACACTTGAACGTCCCTCATAGTACACACACATCTTTAGACACATGGATCTGTTTCTCTGAGTTGAAAATGGAATTAATGCTCAAGAAAATTTACAGTAAGTGACTATGTGGGGTAGTCTACTCACAGTGGAATTATTAAGCCGTTTTTTTTTTTATAGCTAGATAATAAAGCTGTATTGTGAGTATGTAACATGAAGAGGCAGAGAAGAAGTATTTTGGCAAGCTCATGGGAGAATGTAGATTTAATTCAGAAAGCAGCAGGAAGAAACTTGATTGAAAATGAGAAGATAGCTGTCTGTTCAAGACAGACAGGAAACTGCAGGTGAGGGATAAAGTTCCACAAGAAAAGGAGGAGGGGGAGGGGTAGAGGAAGAAGGAGCGATGGAGAAAGACTTTGTAGGTTAGTAATGATCAGATGTCCCTCATGTTCGTTTTCCCAACTCCCAGCCCCAGCTGGATCAAGTAGATCAAGAGGCCCTTTCACACACACCTGGACAAACAGGCGGTAAAATGCACACGATTTAATTATTAATACAATCATTTCTGCCAAAGGTAATATGTGTAAAAGAATATGCAAGTCATGATACAGGTTTAAATAAATAAACATCTTATTTGTTAGATTGTTATTCATTCTCAATCACAAATTAGTATTTAAATATTGTGCCAGGCCTAGAACATACAGTATTGTACACTTGTACGCCCCAGCATTCTGCTGTTTCCCATTGAGTCTCAGAATATTTGCATATTTTTGTTTTCCAACCACATTTAAACATGGCAGGTAAGAAAATTGGTTTCATTTCTAGTATCTGTTCTCAATAATGACATTATCTTTTATGCAGAGATTTGGCTCGCCCACTGTTAAGAATTTGTGCCCGCACTTTTTATTAAACTTGTATAAATTCATGAATTCGCATTTCATTCATGAAGCTTTTTTATGCAATTAATATAACGATTATTAAATTAAATCTATACGTGTTTATATTTTTGTATTAGTTCCGTTTAGATGTACTGTAAGGTGGCCAGCTGTTTCCAGGGCATGTTCGACAATGTTTGAACATGAACCTGACTGATTTAATTTTCTCGAACATTTGGAGTTAGACGCTTTGTCCAGATCCCACTTTTATCCTCAACTGGTGTTCACATGTCATAATTAGACCGTGTTGCTCCTGAACCTTCCTTCTCAACTGGTGCTTTTATGAAGAAATTGCACACACACTCGATCAAAAGGGAAAGGATTTTCACATCCTCACTGGCCTCCATTAACGAGCCCTGGAAATGGGCACAGGATTTATTGGTCACTTTATAGAAAGGAGTCGGGCTGCCGTTGAGTCTGCAAGCCCTTCAGCGACATGCATAAAATGCCCTCATGGCCTGAGTTATAGCACAGACCTCTTAACAGGCTATCATGTTGCAAGAAAAGGCATGTGAAGCAATAATCACTTTTGGCTTTTTCAAGGGTGACACATCGTACAGATGCTCTATTTCTCTGCTCGCACAGTAAGAGATATGGTGGGGGACTTAAAGTTCAACTGTGTTGAAATAGATATGTGTGGCCTTTCCTACTTTTAAGCAATTCCTATCATAACGTATTTTGCATTGCTTGACAAATACTTATGCTGCCAAAAAGAAATAAAAAAAAAACCCTTACAGCCAGATACTGTATCTGAAAAGGATGTTGTAATATCATAGTTTTTTTTTATAAACCTGACCTTGTCTCAATATTATTGTCTATTATTCCTGACACTTCCTCTTATCACTGTCCTCTTCCTCTTATCAGACACAGCACCTGCTTTCCTATGTCATGAATATCTGTGCTTTTTATTTTAATAAACAAGCATGATTAATGCTGCTTTGGATTGCTTTAATGGCGGGGGAACGTGGCTTTGAAGCAGGTTGTTCTGGGTACCAGATGGCCGCACCGAAAGGGTCAGAACGAGAAAATATCAAAGGCCCAGGACTGCAATTTATTGTGTGGGCTGTGGTCTCACGTTTCACTGAGACCACAGTTTCACTGGTGTTTTTAACTGGTGTTTGCCATTTTTTCCACATGCCTACCTCTCTACCCACCGTCTAATCTGAGAACTGGCTGATTTTAACCACATCCCTATTTTAACTTCATATTAATCTGCTATCCTATAATTTGCTGTCCTTTATGTCTTTTTGTATTCATGCATATGTTTGTGTCTATCCAAGAAAGGAAATGTCACTGAGACTTCATGTGGTTACAACTGTTTGTACAACAGTCGCTTTACCTTAGTGGTAAACCTTAGTGAAAGTCAAGTTAGAATGGCAGAGTATAAAATAAACAAAAACAAAGAAAAAGCCAATTCTAGCTTATGAAGCCTTTCATAAACTTCCAGTGAGCTTCCAGGTTTCGAGCTACAGTGTGATTAGCGATGCAGCATGCCTCACAGGAATACCTCACCTGGCTGCTAACATGCTATCAGAATTCGCTACAAACACAGTGACTTTCTTCTGAAAACATGCCCCAAAAAATCCTAAAAACACTTATTAGGGAGATCTGTGAGAAATCTCACTTATAGTGATCTCTGGTCTACATTCTTCTTTACATTAATCTGAGTGGAAATTTGCAGTCGAACTCATTTAGCATGTCAACACGACATCGCAGTGTCGTGGTATTGCAGTGTAATGGGCAGACAGTGATGCAATGCTACTGCAACAACCTTCGGCTCATAAACAGAGAATTCTAGGTGTTATACTTGAGTCTGTCTCGGTGTAAAACTTCTATTAGGGAGGCACAGCATTGTCTGTGAATCTGAGACAGTCAGAAGAGTCATAGCCTGTGAGAAAGGGTATTTATATACAGACGTTTATTTATATACACGTTCAAGTATAGAACTATGAAATGATGACTTTTTTGGTTTTAATATTTTTATTGATTTTTCACAGTATATCACACTTCACAATCCCCAACCCTTACCGACCAATCCCTAGGATAGCGTTCATGCTGTCCATTAATTCAAAAAGGAATAATAAATATATCAATCAGATAATAATAATAAAACAATACAGGGTACAGATATTTACATATATACACGTCTAAAATAAATAAATAAAATAAAATAAAGAAAGAAAAGAAAGAAAAAGGAAGAAAGAAAAAAAAAACTACAGAGGCATTCAAAATCAATGATAGAGCATTATTTAAAGGTATCAACATAATCAAAGAAAGGGCGCCACACTTTAAAGAACTGTTTTCCCGATCCTCTTAAAGAGTACCTAATCTTTTCGAGGTAGAGACAAGACATAATTTCTTTAACCCAATGAATGTGTGTAGGTGGGAGAGGATCCTTCCACTTAAGTAGAATGGCTCTACGTGCTAACAAAGAGGAGAAGGCTAGAATTTTACACCTTGATGCTGACATCCGTAACTCCTCAGGAGCAACTCCAAACAGGGCTACAAGGGGTTCTGGCTCTAATCTGTCCTTAAGAACCACAGATAGGGTGTTGAATATTGATCGCCAGAGATGCTCTAATTTAGGACACGTCCATAGCATGTGAACTAAAGTACCCTCAGCACACCGACATCTGTCGCACAAGGAGCTAGTACCGGGAAACATTTGGGCTAACTTCACTTTGGATATATGAGCTCTACAGTATGTACTACTTTAAACTGAATGAGAGAATGGCGAGCACACATAGATGATGAGTGGACCTGCTTAAGAGCACACTTCCATGTGTCATCTGAGAGTGGTCCACCAAGGTCTTCCTCCCAAGCTCTCTTGATGTTGTCTAAAGAGGAAACTGACTGATTTATCATTAGATTATAGTAGAAATTGAGCCCTTCGCTAATGCGTTAGAAATGATGACTTTTGTGACATGAGTTTGTGCCCATGATCATTTCAGATTCTTAGCTAATAGGAGTAAATTCTGATGCTGTTGTAGCCCATCTTCCTTACACTTTGATATGTTGGGTGTTTTTATCCTTCCCAGAGAGATTATTTGTGTTAACACAGACTTCTGTGGTAATTTTGTCCTTCTCCTCTGGTCTTTTTCATCAGCAAGGTGTTTCAGTCTGCAAACCCTCCTCTTTCTTTCCCCATTCTGTGGAAAACCCTAGAGATTGTGTGTGCAATACTCCCAGAACAGCAGTTTCTGTAATACTCATACAAGCCTGCCTGGCACTCGCAAACATACAGTACCATGAATTAGGGCACAGAAATCACACTTTTTCTTCATCGTGACGTTTGATATATTAACTGATGATCGTAACCTGTATCTGTATGTTTTCCAACATTGTGCTGCTGCCACTTGATTAGCTGACTGAAAACTTGCATAAATGAACAGATCTACAGTACAGTAGATATGGTACTGTAAGCATAGGACTGCTTACTGTATATGTCATAGTTTGGTATCTAAACGTATAGCACACTATACGAGAAAGCGACTTTAATACTTTGATAGAAGGTTTAGCAGATGACAGCACTATTGACGCTAAAGAGTGTTTGTCATAGTAAAAACACATAAAACTCCTCAGCTCAAATAGTGGAAAAAAGAGCAGGAAATGCAGTAGGTGAGGTTAGACTCATGAGGGAAGGAGGCGTGATTCCACACACATGCGTTAAACATAATCCACTTTTTTTGTAAAAAGAAAAAAAAAAAGTTACTTTACTTTGTAACCCATGGGTGAAAGAATCAGTTATACTTTTGGATTGTTTAAAGGGCAGTTACACGAGGGATATGCAAATTTCAGTCTGGGTTTTCAGCTATGCAAATAGGGAACATGAAAGGTTAAGTTTAGACTTTATTCTTCACATATACATTACAGCACAGCGAAATTCTTTATTCTTCACATATCCCAGAGGGCCTTGCTCAAGGGCCCAACAGTGGCAACCTTCCAACCAGTAACTCAGAGCCTTAACGCACTGAGCCACCACCGCCCCATTAATAAAGTTCCAGCATTCTAACATCACCAAAGTTGCTTTAAGAAATTTTAAGAAATTTATTGGTAAGTATAAATAAATTATATTAAATGAACGAAAACATAAAACTATATCCAGATAAATCAACCAAAGGTGGTGTATTGCATAGATATTTGACAGCCATGTATGGGATACAGCAGCAGCTTCATCAAAGGTAGGTTAGAATGACTGGAATGTGCGTGCGCGTGTGTGTGTGTGTGTGTGTGTGTGTGTCTGAGATTAGAAGCGATGTATCCCCTTCCACAAACTTTCAAGCACTGCCAGCATTGGAGCAGAGATGAAAAAGGAATGTGGGAGCTCAGAATAAAGTTTTCCTAAGATTTTACACACACACACACACACACACACACACTACGTGGTGTAAGTAGAACCCTTTTAGGAAATCTAAAACTCTCAACAATCCAAAGGATCGATAAGGAATTCTTTTTTAAAAAGTTTAAACAGAGATGATCTTATACAAACTGCCGACAGACCCCGTCCATGTGGTCTTTCTTTCCCCATTTAATCCTGCTGTGCAACGTGTTTTTATATGATGAAGGACATCTCACAAGCCCTGCAAATAATGGCTATGAAGAAGGTTCTTTCGCAACTGTATTCATCAATCAAATGTGACAATGTGACACATGAATTATGGAAAGCTTTTAGGCCACTGAACAGAGGATTACTTCAACATAAAAGCCATGTCTTCTCCAGACTTTGTTACTTTATGGCGTGAATTTGCCATGTTAAACTCAGGTGTCAGAGTGCTAAAATTTATGGGTGCCAGAAAAATAAAGGTGGGTGGCTGAGTCCAGCTCTGACTGTTCCATGTTGAATTTCACAAGTTCATGGTGCCTGGACAAAATAGATATTATCATGGCAACAGACGTTGAAAGAGAAAGTATACAGAACTATCAGACAGCACTCACAAGGGTTAAGAGAAGGACACGATGTCTATGCACTCATCTTATTATGTAATTGTATTGCCATGCTCATGGCATGAAAGGTAGTTTTGGGGTGTATGGTGTTATTACCAGTTCATGCCTATATCAATACAGCACCACCAAGAATACATATTTTCTGCTGGTAAGTATTCTTTACCAGGGGTAATAATTTTTTTTTTTTTTGAAACTTTTAATTAGCTTTCACCGCCAAGCTTAGGATGGGTTGTTAAGGTCGTTAAGGTTGCATCGTGTGTTATGTTTAAATGCATAATATATTCCTGTTTTCAAGAAAAAAATACAATACTAAAGATACAAAAATCTATTCCTAATTTTACCACCAGTGACAAGAAAAAGTAGAGCTTGATACCTTTATTTCCGAGCTTTATAACACTACAGGATGTCTCAGCAATAACCAATACATTATTCAGAGACAACTTTATTAAGGAAATGTTTCATTTAGTAATGCATTACAAACCAAAAGGAAATACCATAACTCTTTACCTCACAATCCAGAAACACTCAAATGACAACATGCAAGCTGGAGCACTTAGGTCCTTTGTTACTTAAAGCATGCAGCTCTACCACTTCCACGTCAACTACAAGCCTTCAACACTAATGAACTGCAAAATAACACTTTTTAATATTCCCTCCTTCTTATAAGAAAAATGGCTGCTCATCAAAGAGATCTAACCCTTTCTTGCCCCACTGAAGTGTGGGAAAAGGAGCATGAACAGATGCTTTGTGGAGCAGATCGCTTTCCTTTCCCCCATCAATGGCGGACTTATGCTCGCCTGGTCCAGGGTTTCAGCGCTTCTGCCAACTCTCAAAGAAGCTTTCATGTCTTCGGCCGATGAAAAGAGCGGAAGCCAACAGATCTTCGTCCTTGATTTGATGTAGTCTCAAGCAAATAAACGGCATGTCCTTGGAGGAAAGTGAAGGCTGTTTCACACACACACACACGTCTAAATATCTCTAAGATAAAATTCTGTTGTTTATTTCCGAGAGGTCTCTGAGATATACATGTCACCTTTCTACAGAAACTCCAACTGTACCTAACAGGATACTAAGGTTAAAATGTCACTAAATCGGACGACCACATTTAGATCATACATTTATCATAGTTTTAGCAATGTTTTCACAGGGTTAGTTAATATTAAGCTGCAAACAACATCGCAAGTGTGTAGCCTCCATTAAAGTCCACTGAATACAGAGGGGCCTGCATAAATGTATACACACTTCAACATGAAAAATATATGCCTCTCTTTTAATAGCATCAATGATGGTACGATTTCTAGGAAACATAATACTACACATTGCTGCCATAATTCAATTTGCTTTTTAAAAAAGGGCATAACAACTGTTGAAGTGTGTATAAATGTTTTGTGCCCCTCTGTATTTATTGCATCGTTCCTGACTCTGACCTTTCATAAACATATTATTTATTTATTTATTTTTATTATTATTTCACTTATTCATTTATGTTTTTATTAAAAATCACACTTTTATAATCTACATGCTTTAACATCCACTGAAGTGGATGATGTTGGCACGGTGGCTTAGTGGTTAGCACTTTTGCCCAGCACCTCCAGGATCCAAGTTCGATTCCCGCATCGGTGTCTGTGTGCATGGAGTTTGCATGTTCCCCCTGGTTCTTGGATGTTCCAAAGGTACTCCAGGTACTCTGGTTTCCTCCCACAGTCCAAAGACATGCAGATCAGACTAATTGGTTTTCACAAAGTATGTGAATGTGTGTGAGACTGTTGACTGGAGGTCCCGCTATAGTCGTAAAAGGTTAATAAATAAAAAGGGTAATCACCATCCCCGGTGGACTGCAACGGTTGGACTACAGAGGTTCCTGGATGGATGGATGGAAGTGTATGATATGGAACATAATGCCATCATAGCATTCTACTGCCATCTGGTGGACATGCTCTAAAAAAGTCATAAATTATTTATAATGTAAATTGATTACATTGACAAATTAAACTCTGTACTCATTCGATCATGCTCTGCGATGGATTGGCACCAGGGTGGACCCCACCTCGTGTCCTAAGTCACCTGGGATAGGCTTGAATCCCCCGCACCCCGGTATACAGGATAAAGCTGTATCATTGTGGACTTTTAGCAATTAGACTTCTCTGTTCTAGAGACTTGCCTGAAGTAGGCATCTTGTGTTAAATCCACTGGGATCATGCTGGAATTCTGATTTTATGCTGTCCATTCCAGTCCTTGTTGATTACATTGTTCTTAATTACTTACTTTATGTCATATCGTATGTTTCCGGATTGGCATGTTGGAACAATGAAAGCATCGACGCTTCCAGGGCAACTGGTTTGATCCTGCCCTCTGGTTATGTCTGTGCATGTCAAGAGATGTCTTGTGGTTTCTGGGGAATTTACTCCCACCTCCAAAAACATGCTGGTAAATTCCTGACACTAGGTGTGAATGAGCTCTAGGTGGGTATGAGTCTTACTTGTGAATGTGTGTATTGTGCTCTGCAAAGGATTGGCTTTCCATCCAAGGATGGATCACACCTAGTGTTACTAAGGCTCCAAATGCACTATACCCCTGACCGGGATAAAGCACTTACTGAGGATGTGTGTAAACAAAGGGAACTATCTAGTTGTCTCTGATGGTATCTTTGAGATATCATAGAATGTTGTTGGTCGCTCCAAATATTTCTCTTAAAAATATATACTTTTCTCCAAACATTAACAAGCTGAAATGAATTGAGAATATTGAGAACTGAATTACTGAAATGCTGCGAATACTTGAAGATAATCACAACAGATACTAGATACAAATGTGACATGAACAATCAGCTCTAAATGTTTATTGGTTTTGTTCTTTATGTCCAGTAACATTAAGGTCCGAATGTATTTGCACAAGGACACATTGTTTTTGTAATTGCTCTCCACCACAATAGATTTGAAATAAAGCAATTAAGATGTGCAGACTTTATGTTTTATTTTAAAGGGGTTAACAACAAAAATGTAGTAACTCTTAATGAATTGCAGGCAATTTGTAACAAAATCCCATTCGTTTTCACAGGCCCAAAAATAAGTGGACAAATTACTTAATCGTAAGTATTCGGATTCCTTTTAATACTTGGATGCCCAAAAAGTTGCATAACAATGACTGACTATGTCTCGAACCCATGGACATCACCAAGTCAGTTTTCTCCCTTGAGAAAACTGCCAGGCCTTTACTGCTATCGCCTTCAGTTTCAGCTTTTTTGTGTGTCTTCCTTCCCTCAATTTGTTTCCAAGGAGTGAAAAACATGTTTGGGTTAAGATAATGTGACCCTTTTAAGAACATTCTGTGCCTTGGCTTGCATTCACAATTTGTCTTGGGTCATTATCTGTACACCGGGGTTCATCATATTAATTTTGCACCATTTGACTGAATATTGAGTCAAATGGTGAAAGCAAATTAAGCAAATTAAGCATTTTTACACCCTATATCTCCTTAATCTGTCATGAAATAACTAGGAAATTAACTATAATGGTGAAAATATTTATTAGTCAGTTTTCCAATTACTTTTGAGCCTGTATAAATAGAGTTTTGTTTTTTGTTTTGTTTTTCAATAAAATGGCTGTAATTCTTAACTAGTTAATGCAATATTTTTGATAAACCCCTTGACACAGAAATTCTAAACTTCAATCACATATTGACAGCTTCATTTCAAATCCATCATTGTGGACTACAGAGGCAAAATTATGACAATTGCGTCAGTGTCCAGATACTTATGGGTCTTACTGTACATGAATACTGCAATCGAATTATAAAAAACAACACGTTCAATTATTTAAAAACGACTTATGAGAGCTTTTGCTGAAAATCATCATCACCACCACTTTAAAAAAAATCACAGAAAACTTTATTTCAACCATGAAAAGTTCAGCACCCTTTATTCTCCCACACTAATGATCTCATATTGGGCGAGTGCTATAATGAATTCTCCAGTGCCCAGAGAACAGAACAGCGTGGTTGGTGTGGTGACAGCCTTTCAGGCAATACTTTGCTATTAACACACACGCTCTCCTGAGAAACATTATATAACAAGCTTTATCTTACTTTTTCCACCATCTGACTTGAAGAGAAAAAGTTCCATATAACTTCTTAAGAGGTTCTTGTTTCTTTTTGGTGTCAAGGAGGTCCTCTTCTTCCAGCTTCTGGAAAGAAACTTTTTTTTTTTTCGTTCTGAAGTGTGTTTTTCGAAATCCTAAACTCAGATGGTATCTTTTGCTTCTTTTTATCAGAGTTTTGAACATGTGCCATATGAACACTAAACTTACAATGAATAACTGTTCCATACTACAGTATGCCAATAGAAATCACAGATGTTTAATAGTGAAAGCAAGAGCATTTCCACACACAATGCAACACAATAGTGGGAACTCACAGGATTGGGACTAAACAGCTTTGTGGCCATAAAAAAACAAAACAGTGAGGCTGTAGGGCTAATCAGAAAAAAAAAAAACTTGCTAGAGAGTATAAAGATTGGACTTTGGAGCAATGTAAAAAGGTTATGTCGTCTAATGAGTTCAGATTTAAGCAATTTCCTTCTGGGATTAATAAAGTTCTTTGAAGCTTTGAGATTGACCCTATTTCAGAGCACAGGGTGCGTCAGGGTAAGAAGGGAATAGCATGGAGCAATACATCCCTCATGCATAGTGGCCGCTGTCCAAGCATCTGGAAGCAGTGGTATGATCTGGGGTTGCTTCATTTAGTCAGGTCTAGTTCTAGCAATGATATGTGGCAATAAAAAGAAGTCAGCTGACGGCCCAAATGTACTGAATGACCATGTTATCTAATCAATACATTTTTTCTTCCTTGATGGCACAGGCGTATCCCAGGACTCAAATTATGAAAGAGTGGTTCTGGCAGCATGAGGAATTATTTTCGCACATTAATTGGCCACCACGCTGAGCTCCATAATCAAAGCTAAAAATGATTAAAAGAAATATTAGAGTGTGTGATGTTTTTGTCCATCCAGTGTATATCACTATTTAAAATCATGTGTACAAGATTTATCATCGTTCATTCATACTCAATAACTGCTTTTTCCTATTCCCTGGAACACTGGGTGCAGGGCAGGAATACATCCATGGAGCCAAATATTCCAATTCAGTTCAATTAAATAAAATTCAATTCACTCACTCATGCACTGTCTATACCTGTCTACAGTATTATCCTGTGTACATGGTCGCTTGGTCCTGGAGCCTATCTGAGGAGACGAAGGCACGAGGCGGGGTACACCATAGACCATGGACGGGGTGCCAATCCGACGCAGGGCATACACACACACACACACACACACCCTCCCTCGCTTGCTCATTCACACTTAATGAGCAATTTGGCAAAGCCAATTAGCCTAATCTGTATGTCTTTGGAGTCTGGGAGGAAGCCAGAGTACCCAAAGCAAACCCACCAAGTATGGGGAGACCATGCAAACTCCACACGCTCAGACATCACAGGCATCGTGCCTTCAAATACATTCATTCATTCATTCATTTTCTATACCGCTTTATCCTATATTCAGGGCCGCGGGGACCTCGAGCCTTTCCCAGGAGACTTCGGGCACGAGGCAGGGTACACCCTGGACAGGGTGCCAATCCATTGCAGGGCACACACGCACACACACACACACACACACTACGGGCAATATGGCAAAGCCAATTAGCCTAATCTGTCTGTCTTTGGAGTCTGGGAGGAAGCCAGAGTACCCAAAGCAAACCCACCAAGTATGGGGAGACCATGCAAACTCCACACGCTCAGACATCACAGGCATCATGCCTTCAAATACAACTCTATTAAATTCCATTTTGTTTGTTTAGTGCTTTTAAGAATGGGTATTGTCACAAAGCACCTAATGCTGGACATAAATTATATTTTTTTCTCAGAATAGGCTCTGTATCCACCACAACCCTGACCATGGTAAAAGTGGTTAATGAAGATGAAAGAAAGTATGTAACTGAAGTCCATCACAGTAAGAGATCAGAGTCACCTTGGTCAGAATGTTACTTACTCACTCATCATCTACACCGCTTTCTCCTACTGGTTATTCAGTGCCAATAAATCACAGGCCACACACACATTCTATGGGCAATTTGAGAACATCAATCAACCTAATCTGCGTGTCTTTGTGAGTACCTAGAGGAAACCCACCAAGCTCGGGGAGATGTCAGTGTTACACTCTGTGCCTGTGCGTCACCATCAAGCAGTTTAAATTGCAAAATTATTTATCAGACTACTTATACTGCTGTTTTTAGACTTAAAAGTACCATGATGTATAGCAGACAGTGATACTGGGTTGTAAATGAGTTTGCAATTCATGTGCTGTGAATAAATGGAACCAGGGAACCCATCTGTTGTTTGAGGAGGTTATCCCCCCTGTGAGAATCCCCCTTCATTAGTCTATTCGAATTGTTTTAAATGAAGTCGTGTCCAGTGATGATCATGATGATGGTGAATGCATGACTCACATGCCCCGCCCCTTACTCATGTGGCGTCCGTTTAAACTTGGTTAGTGCGTTGCAGGAGGCAGTGCTGTGCGACCAGCAGTAGTAGGGACATTAATACTCAGCCCTGTGCGCGTGCAGGAACTTCAGACTGCTGCGAGTGATTTTTCACGCTTCTATGGCTTTGCACTTTTTTGGGACTTTTCGTATAGGACTGTCGTAGTGAAAGATAAGCTCGCGTCGTGTTTGTAAAGGGGCTTTCACTGTCCAAAGTGGAGCTGGTGAGTAGACACTCGACTTCTTAGATTTTATTCGGTTTATACAGTACATCGCTTTCTTATATTCACGTTCCCAGGCTAATTCTTGTGGCTTAAAAAAAAAAGCGCGAATTATTACTGATAAATCCTTGTCTTTGTCCAAAACTTGTGTGTTAGTGAGTTCTTCATGAATTGAGTCCTTATTAAAACCTTTCGTTTGCTGAGTGAGAAACAAAACGTCATTAAG
>JAQQZT010000005.1:9483136-9503841 GCA_030068275.1 Clarias platycephalus | reverse complement strand
CCCTAAGTTCCTGGGATAGGCTCCAGGTCCCCGCGACCCTGAATATAAGGATAAAGCGGTATAGAAAATGACTGACTAGAGAAATGAGAAAACTTTCCATAGGCTTTATCTAACAAGACATTGTTCCAAAACATACATTAATCAGCCATAACATTAAAACCACGGACACTGATCGATCCAATATCCATGGCACCTGTAGGAGTGGGATATACAGGGCAGCAAGTGTGAAGTCATCTCTTGAAGTTTAAAATGGCAATTTAGGTCTTGTTGTGTTTTCCTTGTGTGCACTGTTTACTACCTACCAAAAGTGGTCCAAAGAAAGATACCTCGTGAACCACCTAGTTAAACTTTATTGCAGACCAAGTACTCCCTTTCATGGCAAGAGTGTCCACTAATGGCAGAAGTCTTTTCAGCAAAATCATGCAAGTCTCCAAATTCTCCAGACCTCAGTTCGATCAAGCTTCTGTGGAATAGACAGAGGTCACACCACTTATGGGACATAACATATCTGCTGCTATGTCTTTGTGCAAGTTACCCAAGTACACGCTTGTTTTGTGGAATCCATGTCACAATGGGCCAAAACTACTTTGTCTTTACAAGGGGGGTTATCTACATGATTCGGTATGGCACCGGTACGTAACAGAACCTAACCAGACCCTTAAATGCCTAGTAATCCGTGTAGTAACATGAGTGTCCGTGTTGTTTTTACATTCCGACTTAAAAGCACAACACCGGAAATGAGACCATCCACGTGAATGCACATTTATGAATGTCTCAAGCCTTTAACGTGACTCAGAAGAACGAGTAGTCTTTTCTACTACTACTTGCAAAACTTCGTAGGTTACATACAGGAAACAGAAATGAGTAGTTCCCTCTCGAGTCTTGGTCCGAATCGTTCGTTCTTTTGTCACGTGATTCCCATAGCCGCTAATAGCGTAAAAGAACGAAATATTCGGCCCTATAGTCAAAATATGTGTATGTAGACGTGTTGGGGGTCGGTTTATTGAAAATGTAACATTTTATTTTATTTCTGATCAAAAGAACGAAATGAACTAAATGACTCAATAAAGATTCGTCCATTTTGATTAACGAGTGATTCAAAGAACCGAGTCACTAAAATGATTCAAATGTCCCATCACTAGCTCTGACGGCAGCAGGTAACGTTAGCTCGCTAAGCTAAACACGCTTCAACTAAAATGCCTAAAGCTAAATGTTCTAAAGGGTGGCTCGATTTCACTCAAAGGTTTCCGACGCCATGGCATTTAGCAAATGTCTTTCAACAACTGCGTGTTAAGGGGGAACACGAGATGACGTTAAAAGCCAAAAGATGCACTGTGTTTAACAGCTTGTGGACATTAGCTGGCAGTGTGCACGCATCCCCGGCCCCAGTCAGACCAACCCTAGTAGGCAGTGGAGGTGTTGTGTTTTGCCACTAAAGGCAAATATGGGCATATGTCTGCAAAATAATTGCTGGTTTGTAGCATTCCAAAAAGACAAATATTTTATTGTAGTTGGGTTCGGTAGTATACAAATTAATTGTCTTGTATTTACTATATATATATATATATAAAAAAATAAACCTAAATATAACAACAAAAAAAGTAATTCTTCACCATGATCCACCATTGTTTGTCGCTCTCTCTTTTTAAAGTGTTGGTTCAGGCACTGGTACCGTTTTAGAAGTGTATATTTGGGACTAGTTTCGTAAAAAAAAAAAAAAAAAATTAAATACCCAACCCTGATATTAGTAAAGTGGGTGAAAATCTATGACTGTAGTAAGTCATCCCTGACCTAAAGCTCCCTGGAAGCATGCGAATTGACTTGCCAAAAGGTCACAAAGGGGCGTGGGGACCCTATAGTATACTGATATACATGGATAGGATAATACGCTGATTTTTTTTATTTTTCTTCCAAAAAGTTCCCCCCTCCTATATTTATTGGATTGATGGAAACACCAACTGTCAGACTACCCCCGAACAATCATGTCTTCTCTCTTATTTGTATGCTCAAAATAAAACGTACAATTTCATAGGATCTGTACACATTCAATGACTTAAAAAAATTATAATAATAAAATGCAACAGGCTTTATTGACGTTTTATTTATAAAATACAAAAATGCTTTAAAAAAAAGTTTCCATAGGAAAGCAGTATGAATGCAATCCCATCTCTTTCAAATCCAATTTCAAATGCATTATGGTAATAAATAATGCTACTTAAGTATTTTACCTTGTGTATTATTTTACTAAAAATAATCTCAAAAGTAAAGAAACAAGAAAGGAATGTGTATGGTTTCCATGAATGGTCCTAGCTCAAAAGAAGGGTCATGCCAAGCTCCTGTGAATAGTGGTCCTTCATAATGTTTAATATGCTAAAACAGCATTGCATCTTTTGTGAGAGTGGACTGGAAAACAGCAGTAAACCACTATCACAAATGAATGAAAAGACCATGATGTTCTCCCATATTCACTGGTTAAGGAACCATAAAAAGAAGCAAGGACAAAATGGTCAACTTGTGTACATCTGCACCAATTACCATTTTATGTTGAAATTTTACTGTCAATTAAGCAAAGGGAACCATCAGGAGTCTCCATCCATTTGACAAATTAAATGCAGCACGGCACCTCATCAATTTACTGCATCAATTTTGACCTAGAGCACACGGGTGGCACAGGAGGTAGTAGGCAGCTCCAGGGTGCTTCCACACCCACAGTGGCCTGGCATGTGCCCAAAGCTCTGCTCCTCCACCAGAGCGGACATCCCGTGGTCACGGATCTGCTGCATGCGCTGCCTGAAATATGATGAAGAAATAAGTCATGTGATCAAACCTTACAGATGAAAAAAATAAATAAATCAATCCAGACAACTAGAAAGACAAAAAGCAGTTTGTAAAAAAAAAAAAAAAAAAAAAAAAAGGGGGGGGGGGGGGCCGCACCCCCCCCCCCCCCCCCCCCCCCCCCCCCCCCCCCCGCACCAAGCTGATCTAGACATGACATAATGGATGTCTGGTTTCTGGAATCCGTTAAAGGTTGATGAGGCAGCCACAGTGTAAGCACCCATGTTTTCAAACAGCAGCCAATCTCCTACCTGCCGGTCAGGCAGGTTACACAGTTCCACAATGCGGTCTAAACCGTCGCAGGTAGGACCCCAAATACTGCACGGGTAAATGCGCTCATCTGGCTTTGGTTTCTACAGAGCAAAGCCAAATAGTAAAATTAAGTAACCTGCTCATGATAGAAAAATTTGCATGTCACATGGCATATTAATAATTAGCTTAATATGGCTAACAATACCTTGTGCACAATGGGTGTCACATGTGCATGATCAAAAAGAATGCAGTTAAAAGATCCATAAACACCATCATTGACATAGTACATTAGAGTCCGATCACTGGCACCATCATCTTCATCTGTATTACCAAGAAAGAAAGAAAGAAAGAAAGAAAGGGGGAAAAAAAAAAAGTAAGTTCTGCTGTTTAAGAGATATACAATTACAAAAGCCAACAGAAAACAGGCACTTACCATCAGAGCCAGACTGTTCCTTCATGTTGACCTTTTTAGCAATGATGTTCACAGCTAGCATATATGCAGAGGCTACATAGAATCGTCCAGGCTCAGCAATTATCCTCACACCAAAGTCTGCAGGAAAGTACTTGTCCAGCGCAGGGTTAATCACAGCCGTAATCTAAGAAAAAGCAAAATAAAATTCTCACTTGTCTGTGAAAAAAAAAAAAAAAAATCTCATAAATAGAAATAAATTTAAGTGGCGAACTAACCTCCTCAAACTTTAGCTTGGAATCATCAGAGCCAGGGAAGCCACCACCAATATCCAATAGGGTCATACTGTAGCCCAACTCAGCCTGAGGGAGGATGTAAATTTCAGTTCAGTATGCATCAGAGCTGAAGGAGCTTTTATCATCATCACTAGATCATTCATACAAATTCACAGTATTAAATCCACTCACCCCCATGTCAAAGACACAGCGTGCATCTGCAATAGCCTGGGTGTACGTCTCTGGGTCAGTACAGCCGCTGCCTACATGAAAGCTGACTCCAATGATGTCCAGGCCCAGCTCCTTTGCCCGCTCCAAAAGCAGCCTGCTATTTTTCAGTGTGGCTCCAAACTTTACACTTAGCCTGCACACTGCCTTAGAGTCATCTGTAGCTATACGCAGCACTAGCCTGCATGGATGTACAAATCATGGTTAGATGGACTTTAATATTCTATATTTTGTCATTATTTAAACACAATAGCATAATTATAATTTCAAATACAGAAAGCTACTCACTTGGCATTGTCATGGCTCCGAGCAACCTTCATTAGTTCCACTTCACTGTCAAAGGTCATCATTTGCACCCCATGTGCAGAAGCATACTTGATCTGCGAAACCTGCTTACAGGGGTTGGCATAAATGATCCTGCTGGGCTCCACTCCCAGAGACTGCACAAGCTGAATCTCAGTCTAAAGGAAGATATAGATTGTTCAGTACAATTTCTACTACTGCTACACCAACTATATATTTATAATATATTACTTAAAACACGATTAGTGAACCTTTAGACAACAAAAAATAAATAAATAAATAAAAACTGCAAACCTTGCTTGCACAGTCAAAGCCTGTTCCCAGAGTTGCCAGTGTCCTTAGAACAGTCCTGCTATCATTGCATTTCACAGCATAGAAAGGTGTGACACGAGGCAAGGCACGTGCCCATCTAAGGTGCTTTTTAAGGACATCCCCCAGGTCAGCCACATAGAAAGCATCCTTGTCATCCTACACGATAAACAAAACAAAAATTGTCGTCAACAGGATACAATAACATGCTATACACATCCCTCTCTTTAAAGAAAAAAAAAATGTGGTGGGGAAAACTCACTGATGATGTGGACTCGTTGATCTTTTGCTCAATGATGTCCCGTGCACAAAAGCCTTCATCCAGGAAGGTTAATTCAAAGTCGTTGAATGAAGTCATGGCCACAAACCAAAATGTAATTGCAAAAGAAACTATAGAAAGAGAAGCACTGGTGTTAATCCCAATCAATGTTTTTATCATAAAAATGTCATCTCTGCCAGAAAAGCACATCAAACAAGGGCTACCCTATGATAGTTTGGCAGTATAGGGTCTCTTAATAACCTTGACTTGTTTTTGTCAGTGACATCAATTTATTAAGCCATAACTAAAATGTTATTAGAATTTTACTTTAATATTACTTTGGGGGGAAAAAATCATTTCTGTATTTATAACAAGCTTGATGTAATACCAGAAGAAAAACAGGAAAGAAAATAGGGCTTCAGCACTTTAAAGCTTAGAGGCCAAGTGACTTTATATTTATATATAAAATTACAATTACTTACTTGGACAGAAAGAGATGGAATTATGAAATGTCAGAGGTTCAGCGCAACCAGGGTGGTTCCCCAGTGAAGTTAAATCCTTTTAGATAAGCCTCAAGGCCAGGGCCAGTGTGTGCTTTGCTCAAGCAAGTGATCTAAAATTAAGAATTATGTAGACCAAGTTTCAGTTTTTATACAGTATTTCTTAAATTGAACATCTGAATTGCATTAAGAGGATATAGCTTATTAACTGAATTATTTAAAAAATATTTAATGCATTTTATTAATAATACATAATATGGGCTCTAGAAATGCATTAAAAAAAAGAAATTAAGAAAAACAAACGTTTCTTTTAATGGTCAGTCAACCCATACATGGACAAACTGTGGTAAGAGTAAGCCTCGGCTCAGGATCAATCCCAATTCCACCAGTGAACTATATAGGGCATAGAAGTCAGCACTCCACATTTTGGGATCGACCCTCAGTCAGCAGGACACTCCGTATTCCCCAATAGGCAACGAGCTACAATTTGAAGACCAATGAGTGAAGTGCTGCGCAGCATTGAGCCCGGAGACGCCATAGCCGCAAATGCAGCGTTCAAGTACACGCACTCGTATATTTAAGAGGTAAAACGAGTTGCTTGAAAGTCACTTTGCTATAGCGTATGTTCGAGTAAAAAACCGTTTGCTATAACGTTACTCCATCCTCACTTTTACAGCTTTTGCTAAATATAATGGTGTAGCCCCTGCAACATCCGGCCACGTGGTTTAAATAAATCGATTTTTATAAATATTTCTTAATACTTAGCAAGCCATAAAGAATATCAGGGTGATCGAAAGCGGTTAGATATTTGTATAGCGACCAAACATATCGTTTAATGACGCCGTAGTAACTTAACTAGGTTTTTTTTCTGCTTTAAACGGAGGTCCCGCCAGCCTTGCCGGTTTTTTGTCAGCCAGAATGAACCAGCTAACTTAGCTATCGGCGTGCGATGCCTATTTCACGTACCTAATCGCGAACTCCAATAGAAATAACCAAAAACAGATGTTTTAATAGCACCGAGTTAATTAACGAGTATATTTTCTCCCGGATACCAAGGAAATAAACGCAATTAGTAGTTAAAGACTCGCCGACGTAGTAGGTGCTAGCATGCTTTCAAACCCCTTTACGCTAGCGAGCTAACTTTATAGCCAAAATAGCCCACAGCTCTTCGTTTGCCAGAATATCCAGTAAAAAATAATAATAATAATTAACACGTGTATGTCAGTTACGTACCTTAAAAAGCATTTACAAAGATTTTTGCCCATTAGACCAAAATGAGTGAAATGAAAAGACCGCGTTTTTCGCCAACCCAGCCGGCGTGCTCTGTTCTGAATGAGGCAGTCAATGCGCCGGCATTCATTTATAGCTCAGCGGTTTCCAGGGCAACACGCCAGCTGAAACCGGCCTCTCCTTTGCTTGCGAACCGGTTTCAACTTGTTACCGGCCTTCGCGCGCAACAAAGTCTCGTGTGAGCCTTAGAGCATGTTTCATGAGTAGTATCTTTTCTTTGAAAAATTTGCAGACAGATAATATTGACAAAACTTGATAAATGGGTTTAAAGACTAATCCCAGGAAATGCCGCTGGATGCTTTATGACACGCCTTTTAAATTAGTTTAAGGTCTTTGCTCATTCATTACAATGGTCAAATCACCAAAAATGTATCACGTATTAAATACTGCAGATACAAGGCAAATGCTTCAGTTATTGTTCGTATCAAATAGATGGCAGGTTTTGCATGTTTCTTGGTACCAGACAGCTGATTTGAATGTTTAAAAATCTCTAGGATTTACACAGCATGGTGGAAGGGGGAAAAAATCCAGTAAATAGCAGTTCTGTAGGTGGAAATGCTCTGATAAAAAAAACGATCAGAGGAGACTGCCCAGGTTTAAGCTTATAGGAAAGCTACATTCATTCAAATGTCCAATCTCCACAGCCTTGCCACATCTGCTTACCCTATTCTAGCAGAATCCTGAGCTGCTGTGTCCATACATTTATATGTGTCACATTACTGAAATATATAGTATATCATTTGCCATATACTACAGCACTGTTGAATCCTCAAAACCGGTTGGGTAGAAGATTGTATTGGATGATAGTGCCAGCTTTAGTGCCACAAGCACAGGGCCCATGCCACTACAAAGTGGATTATCTGCCTGCATTTTTTTCCTTTTACCAAGCGTATGTTAAACAGGAACGTGCCCCACCCATTGTCTAAATGGGGAATAAACCGGTCACGGCCTATTTTGGTTTAGTCTAATAACATTTTAACTGACGTTAATATTTTACACAAACACACTGGTCTGTTCTAAATCTGTATTTAACATCAAATCGTCTCTCTAAACAGTAATTCCTTTTCTCTAAACGTTTTTTTTTTTTTTTTTAAAGAGCAGTTAACTAAAATACAATCTCTAAAATGCAAGCAAAGCATTAGGAGTAGTTTGGACTTTGAACAATGATGGTGTCTTTTGATAGTGTTAAAATCCATAAGTGCAAACAAGATGGGTCACAAAACTCATGTAAAAAAATTTTTTTTTTTCGTTAAACATTCAATGAAGTGTATCTTAGTTAAACAGTATTAAAAGTCTTAGCAGTCATTCTCACAATATAGGGCATAGTCATCTGTGTTTGTTTATGCAGATTAACATAAAAAAGGATTTAAAAATATATCAGAATGCATTCAGAATGTTGAGTTATCAGATGTAAGTCTCTGAGGTTGAGTTAAGATTGAGTCTGAGGTTGTTCTTAGTTGTCAAAGTTTCCACGTTATGCCTAATGTAGGAAACTTCATCATGCATAAAGACTACACTGCTCTAGCAGTGGTTGTGAATATGGCTTCCAGGCACACATTTGCTCCTCCCAGTCTTCATCTGAGTTTTTTGTTTCTGTGTTTCCAGACGGATCTTGTTATCTTTCTCTGAACCAGAGTCTGAGGTCATTTACTATTACTACCTTTAAACACTGGAAAGCACATCATTTTAATGAATACAAGTTGGAGTATAAGTAGGAAGGAGATTTTCCCGTTTTGTTCAGGAACAACAGAGATGACAAATGCTGCCGCTGAAGTTGATTAAGGGTCAGGATTGACTGAGAATTTTGACTATTCTTTGTAGGTGGGCTTTTTTGTTCTTTGTACGAGGCAGAGATGAGAAGGCATGGCTGAAGCAGTGTGTATGCCTGGGTAAACACTATATTTTGGTAGAATAATGCATGTCTACAGTGTAAAGGCGTGTTAGTCAGTTTGGCATGTAAGTCAGTTTGTCACTCGAAAGGTTTAACCTTCTAACCACAAAAAGCTGGCAACTGCCTTATCCAGTTATAGCAATTGCCTGGAAAATACATTGATTTTCCCAATAAAGGCACAGACACTGCACTACCGGTTTCAGTGAAGTTTCCATACATAAGGGTCACATTGATAGTGTTTACAAGACATTAGAAAGTGGGATGAATGACAACATGCTTTACAGCCAACATAATACAATGAAGTGGTGAAGTAATCGTATGTTTTGGCCACAAGTTTGTGGACACCTGACTATTACACCCATATGTGGGCTTTCCCTAAATGGTTGCATTGTATGAGGACATATTTTATGCATTTGTAATACAGATTGTTATAACAGCAAAGGAGGGGGAAATCTCATATTGGAAGTTTGAAAAGCACATACAGTATTGGTGTGATGGTCAGGTGTCCACAAATGTTTGTCAATATAGTGTATCTTAATATTAATAAGCTTTGTGGAACATTCTGTAATTTGGATTATTAATCATCTGTAAAAGCCCATCATAATCTGTAATTTATCTGAAAATGGTAAGATTTGTTTCCCCTACAACATGGATTTGAGTCAGTTCAGTCCAGTAAAATTTTACTCCAATCTTTTATATAAAATCAAGTCTTAATAAGGCAAGGACAGTTAGAGGTATTTTGTTTATAAGTTGTTTGACATCACTGTTCAATAGATCTACAGCTTCCTGTGCTGACGGGATCATAGATAATATGACCAACCTCCACACCAAAAAGCAGTCAGTTAAAACTGACAGTAATGGTAAAGATTTTTTTTTTTTGGTATTCTGTAAAGCTGCTTTGTGTGTGAGTGTGTGACACAGAGAGAGAGCATAACATGATAATTACTTTAATAGGTTGCTGTGAAAATATTTCTTACATACAACTAAGCAAATTAATTGTGTTAAAAAGTTTGCTCAAATATAGTTCAGTTCAAAGGGAATTTTTAATGTCAAGGCACATAGACTGAACCATATCCTGTCTAATCCTGTCACAAGCGAACACACAGAGGAACTCAAAGTTATTACTTCACTTTCTGTGTATTGCAAACGTATTGCAGAATTAATGAGATTCTTGCCTTTGTTTCGAAACAGTATACCTGGCACAAAATGTACTTTCCTGGAAGAGAACTAAGTTGTACGTCAAAATTTTGGTTAATATAAACTTTTTAAAAGGATTTATAAAAAGGGTGATTCTTTTTTCTCCACAGACTATGTCACACACTTGGTATGAGAGTTGGAAAATCTTCCCCCCATTTAGACAAATTCAGGATGTACAATTATCACTGTGACAACCACACTGTAACAAGCCTTTCCACCAAGAAAACTTCCTGGAATCCACGTCAGAGTAGTTTCTGGGACAAGGGGAGGAGACAGACAGCGCAGATCCCTGCCCATCCACACATGTTCTCGTTCAAACACTCACACACATTCACGCACATTCAATGCCACATCATTGGACATACCCCCATGAATTGATTCTTGTTAATCTTAGTGATGTGTCTTTGTTCCTGCACCCACCCTACACACACACACACACACACACACACACACACACACACACACACACAGCTTAAGTCTCCAGCAAATGTTTCGACACACACAAACCATAGAAACCACAGCTCTAAACTAGATTCAACCGGTTAAAAACATTATAGGTATGTTGAGTGCAAAAACAAATTACATCACAAGAAATAACAGGATATGTAAGTTCTGCTGTATGTCAAATGTACAAATGATTAAGTGTTCGATAATATTAGCATACTAATCTCGAACCGTTATCTTTAAAGTGGCACTTCTACTTCGGATATCTCATTAATTTATATAGTTTTTTAAAACCTCTTTTGTTTTTGAGGTGCGTTTTTAGGTGCACATATTTCTCACAGGAATAATGATGTTCCATCACCAACTGGAAAATAAATACCAGAATCTGTGAACACACCAGTAGTATAGACAGATTCAGTGAGTATCAGGATGTAGTTTTCCTTCAAACTTTATTTTTGTAGACAGTCTGGCCCTGAACTAATTCTCAATGTTCTGTTTAGTCTATGCGGAACGAAAAGGAATTTAAGATAATTTAGGATAAGAACCTTCAAGAGACACCATGAAATTTTGAATGAACATTTGTGTGTGTGTAGTGTACATTTTTCTATGACTGGTTCAGAAGAGCGCAGCCTTTTGTTTCTGAAATTAAAAACTCTTTGAAATTGAAACGCTCTGTTCACTTTTTCCAATTAACAGCTTAACATGTATATACATAAGTTTCACGCCATGTCATTCCTAGATTCCGGTACTTCTCTTATAATTTCATTTTACCACACCTTGGAGAATTGTACAGTAGTCGCCAAAGGCAACACAGATTCATAAGTTGGTAATTACCTGGTATCATCGGGAATCACCCAGTCATGTTAGAACATGTAAAAATATACAGTGTGTCATGTGACAAATCACAAAACAACTCCGAGCATGATCCATTTTGTTTAGACTTTAAATGTGCAATAGTGACATTCTTCTTCTTGATAACTTTAAAAATAAGTGAATATATATATATATATATATTTTTTTTTTTTTTTTTTTAAAGGTTTAAAAGGAGCACAGTGGCTTTGTTTTTAGTATAGTTTCCTTGCAGCCTTGAGTTGTGGGTTTGATTCTTACCTCTGGTCTTTGTGCATGGAGTTTGCATGTTTTCTCCATGTTCTGTGGGTGTCCTCTGGGTACTCCACCCTCCCCCAGCGCAAGAGACATGCATTGTACTGTATGCTGATTGGAATTTTCGAAATTGCCCATAGTGGGTCAGAACGGTTATCCTTATTCCAGGTCGTCCCACACCATGTGGCCAGAGTCGCCTGGAGTAGGCTTCAGGCCCCCAAAACAAAAGTGATAGTTTAAGCAGTGGTTTTAACACTAGTGCATTTGAAAATCTATATCTCATCTATAACACATGCTTATGTTTGGATGGGCCTCCTGTCAATCATGTTATAGACCCTATGCTGTGTATGCCATGAACATCTTGTGGGATGGCATTTAAGAAAGATTTTTGGGAATAGGGTCGGTATGTTCAAAGGATTTTTTTTTAACATTATTAATTTATCGTTAAACCCATCTACTTAACTATTAATCTTACCTACAGTAAAATGGTTTTTAGTTAGTGACTCATGAATTTCCCCTTTCCTGATAGCATGGCATATTCTCAGATTACAATATCAAGATTTATCAGGCCCAGAAGGAAAAAGTGAATGAAAACCACAATGAATTATTTTCACACAGAGGTCTGACCTTAATCCCATTGAAAGTCTTTGGAATGTGTTACGGGGTTTATCTCTCCCGTATTGGCACAACATCTCAGCTAAACATTTGTTCTTAATAATGTTGTGATGTTTCAAGTTGAAACCATGCCACTAGATACTGAGAGGTAGATGTTTACACTCTGCAGCAGTTTCAGCCGATAAATGTGAATGACCTTCATTAAGGTTACAACAATACTTGCAAAGTATTGCAACCTTTTTAGCAACCTAGGGAGTAAAGTTTCAAATTGTATGATGAGGAATTATCATCATGATGATAATTTCTCTAATTTTCCATTCTTTATATTCTGTAAAACTGCTTTGCGACAATGACCACTGTGAAAGCACTATATAAATGCAAACTAATTTCATTAAATGTATAATGACTTCCCTATATAATAATTTAATAAGTAAGCTGCTGCTGCTTACAACGAGTACATGCATGCATAGTTTTATATTATAATGCATAATTTCTTTATTGTATTGCATACTTTTTATATGTAACTTAAAGGTACAGTCTGGTTATGCTTATATACAAACCCAATTTCAGTATTGTAGTACTCTTGATGTTAACGCAATGTTGTTAACAGAAAAAGAAAAAAAAAAACACTCACTAAGTACCACAGCTAGTAAGTGCTAGTGATAGATAGCATCACTGGCTTTATAAAAGAAAAACTAACTACACTGGGACACTGAGCAATTTTTGTGACTCAGTGCTTAAGGCTCTGGGTTAGTCTCAGAGTCAAGAGTTAGAGCTCTAGAACTGCAAAGCTGCCACACTTGGGGACTTGAACAAGGCCTTTATTCTTGTTGGTTACAGTGTTGCCACACTGTGAACCATACTCTCTGACTCCAGCTTCCCAGTAAACTAGGCTATTAGGAAAATATTTTATCCGTGGTGTATTTGTGCTAAATAAAAACTTTCTACAGTCTAAATGATTGTGTGTGTGTTGTGTGTTGTGCCATGCAATGTGTTGGCAACCCACCCCCGGTGAACCCGGCTTCATGCCTGAAGTCTTCTGAGACTCCAGGCTTCATGGGATAAGGGATATATAAAAATAATATATGTCTGGAATTCAATTTATGACTGTGACTTCATTTGAAATCTTTTGGTAAAAGGTTCCTCTACAAAGGAAATTGTTAGGCAGAAGATCAATGAATATACGTCATCAGTCAAGACTAGTAGACAGACATGAAAGTAGCTTTTAATTCTTGCCGGTACTACTACCACAACATTTATTGCTTCATATTGATAATTTCTTCAATATTTTCTTCAATAGTTTCAGTATTTTAATACCTGCATGGAATAAAACAAAATTAAAAACACTTTACATTGTGTGTAGGAAAAGACGTCTTTAATGGTTAAGGTGTAATCTTTAACCGGGTTAATGTGAAAACCCAAAACCCCACAGCAGTGGATCAGTCCCATTGGCAGATGCTCGCACTCAGGTTAACTAGCAGTAATTAAAGATCAAAACACAACATGCCCGCGACCCTGAATACAGGGTTAAGCGGTATAGAAGATGAGTGAGTGAGTGAACGCAACATGGATGGTTCAGAACATATTAGAAACAGTTAATAATGAGACAGCATGTTGTTTAAGATGACAATGTCAGCAATTGTGTCTTCTTGCTGAAAGGTCTTCAGTGACTTGTTTTAAATGTGGGTTTTGGCAGGCAGCTGCTCTCCCCTCTTTACAATACTGCGTACTGACACTGAACCTTTCAGTGGTATGCAGTACCAGTCCCGGAAGGCATCACAGGCTTAATCCCATTTATAAGGCACCCAACGCTTATTAGTGGTTAAACATGCATTCAACCTGACATTATTTCCTGTAATCCCTTATGTGACTGCAAAAAAAACACATAAAAAATCAGTTGTACAATATGCTGGGCACATGCAACAAGGACTGTAAATAAAACAGTAAACTGCTCTATAACATTGGGTTAAACATTTTACAAATTAATTTACTGCAGCCTTTTGGTGCCACATATGTGGTTACCTAGAACAGTGGTCCCCAACAACCGGTCCACGGTGATAAAAAGGTTGGGGACCACTGACCTAGAGCATGCAAATGGCCCAGGGCTAGGCAGGCAGCTCCAGGGTGCTTTCACACTTACAGTGGCCTGGAATGTTCCCAGAGCTCTGGTTCTCCACCAGATCAGGCAGCCCTTGGCCATGGATCTGCTGTATGCATTGCCTAAAATACAATAAACAAGAATTACGTACTTTATCAGAATGCACAGATTAAGTCAGCATAAATACAAATTTTGTGCAACCAGGAGGACCAAAATCAATCAGAAATTGTGACCTTACCAAGCTGATCTTGAAATGACATAATGAATGTCTGGTTTTTGGAAGCCATTAAAGGTGGAGGAGGTAGCCACAGTGTAAGCACCCATGTTTTCAAACAGCAGCCAATCTCCTACCTGCTGGTCAGGCAGGTTACACAGTTCCACAATGCGGTCTAGGTCACTACAAGTATGACCCCAAATAGTGCATGGGTACATGAGCTCATCAGGCTTCATTTCCTGTAGAGTGAAAACTGTAATATTCAGTAATATGTGCAATTAATTAAAAATGCCTGGAATTTGCCAAACACATAGCACACAAATAAGACTTAACTGGCTATAGTATCCATCATTAACTGGCATCATTGATGGGAAAAGAGTTTTAGAAATAAAGGGTTAAAGCTAAAAATAAGCTGATCAGCTTTAATGTACCCAGTGATATTATTATTTCAGGTTGAAGCCGACATACATGTCTGCCTGTCTTTTTGCACAGCAGAACCAAACTTATTAATACAAAGAAATAAAAATTTTTAAACTTTGAATACTTTTTTTTATACTTGAATACTAGTTGTATTTCTTTTGTTGTCAGCCAAATACACTCTATGGTAATCTGAATGTGAATCACAGATGAGAAATCGAAAAAGTAGTTGGGATGAAGCTTACAATTATGTAAAAAAAAAAAAAAAAAAAGCTGTAAAAAATATTAAGCAATCACAGTAAAAATATTCAGTTTAGCATTTCTACTTAATATCTATTGGTGCAGGTGTTTGTTTGCATTGAGCAAGTAGCTTATTAGTAGCTTTTTAAAAAGTACTTTATTAAATCTGCCAAAAACTGTTTATAACATCACTTTTACTAAACATTTTGATTTAATTTAAGATATCTTAGTACTGCAAGTGTTTCATCAAATTCTGTCCAACTAATTTTGTGTGATGCTGTGACAAAAAATTGGCTGGACAGCCATACAGACAGAAAAGAGACTGGTTTTGTGTCTTCCAATGTATGTACCATAAAGATATCATTTAAAGATATCTAGAAGTTCTAACCAATGTAAAGAAAAAAACAACTTTCTTTTATTCATGGAGATAGAGCTGAAACAACATACAAATATATCTCCATACCTTGTGCACAATGGGTGTCACATGTTCATATCCCAAAATTACGTCTTGAAAAGATCCATAAATGCCATCGTTGACATAGTACATTAGAGTTCTGTCACTGGTCACATTGTCTTCATCTTTATTGTATTAAGAAAAAGGCTGTTATTTTTGAGATATTAAGTTACAGGTAGCAAAAGGAACCTGGCTCTTACCATCAGAGCCAGACTGTTCCTTCATGTTGACTTTTTTAGCAATGATGTTCACAGCTAGCGTATATGCAGAGGCTACATAGAATCGCCCAGGCTCAGCAATTATCCTCACACCAAAGTCTCCAGGAAAATACTTGTCCAGCGCAGGGTTAATCACAGCCGTAATCTAAGTGAAAAAAAGCAAAAATTTAACATTAAAAAACAATAGACACCTCTATTGTTATGAATAAAAAAAGTGGTAAACTAACCTCCTCAAATTTTATCTTGAATGTATCAGTGCCTGGGAATCCACCACCAACATCCAATAGAGTCATATTGTAGCCCAACTCAGCCTAAGGGAGGATGTAAATATTAGTCCAGTAATGTAACAGTGCTGAATAAGGACTTTACACCTTTACGTTAGTATCATACGCAAATTCAAAGCCTTTAACCACTCACCCCCATGTCAAAGACGCAGCGTGCATCTGCAATAGCCTGGGTGTACGCCTTTGGGTCAGTACAGCCGCTGCCTACATGAAAGCTGACTCCAATGATGTCCAGGCCCAGCTCCTTTGCCCGCTCCAAAAGCAGCCTGCTATTTTTCAGTGTGGCTCCAAACTTTACACTTAGCCTGCACACTGCCTTAGAGTCATCTGTAGCTATACGCAGCACTAGCCTGCATGGATGTACAAATCATGGTTAGATGGACTTTAATATTCTATATTTTGTCATTATTTAAACACAATAGCATAATTATAATTTCAAATACAGAAAGCTACTCACTTGGCATTGTCATGGCTCCGAGCAACCTTCATTAGTTCCACTTCACTGTCAAAGGTCATCATTTGCACCCCATGTGCAGAAGCATACTTGATCTGCGAAACCTGCTTACAGGGGTTGGCATAAATGATCCTGCTGGGCTCCACTCCCAGAGACTGCACAAGCTGAATCTCAGTCTAAAGGAAGATATAGATTGTTCAGTACGATTTCTTCTCCTGCTACTACTGGAACATGTTATTATATTAACGATATACACAGAAAAATTTACAGTTTTAAATGATCACTGTAGAGTGGTTTTATAGAGCATTGGACTCGAATTTAGAAAGTGATTATTTAGCACTGGTGATATAACTACGTCATCAACCGCGTCCCGTAAGAGGAGACGCGCTCCTTGCGGTGTGTTTTTAAAAAGTTATACGTTCGCTAACTTCTGTTGTTTACGTAATTTATACATTACAAACTTTGGTGAGGAATTTGTAGCATGCACTTTGCATAATCTGGCCCTGGCATAAAGGGGCGTGGTTAACAAATAAATAAAGTGATTATAATAACCCTATTCTTTAGAACAGGGAGCGGCGTGCAGTTGCAATTATACACGTGTGATGTGCATGATTTTGTGTTGATTTTTTCCTTGTCATGGAGAGTGTTCTCAGAAACAAGGCAGAAATTATATAGTTTTGCCTCAATGCCTTATTAATTTACTATATTTGTATTTGATAAATGTGTACAGTAATAATCTCCAAAGGTGTAGAGGCATGTGAGTTTTAAATAAAATTTATATTTCTGAGAGTGTTCTCAGGAACGCGGAGCTATTGTAGATTTTGATAATACAGGAATCAGACCCTCCCCTCTCCCTCTTCTCGTCTTACACAGTAACGCTTCTTCTTTTATTTGAGTTTCACACACACATTAACAGAAAGAAAATAATCGGAAAAAAATAACAAGGAACATCGCTAATGACACTCGAGTGAGCGCACAATAACGGTAAAGTAAAGTAAAAAGAAAACAAATGAATCCGCACTTTACCTTTGAAAAGAATCGCGACAGAGCATTGTTTCCATTAGAGAGAGGAATGTCTATCTCTCTCTGCCTCCTTCCCCATCTCCCCCTAACTCGAGCCAACATCTTGTGATTCATCTCTGGACAGATATCTCTCTGTCTTCCTCTCCTTTAATTCTTCAGGATCTCACCAGGACATTTACAGTGGTTTATGTTATTGGTCAAACATATAAAAACCCCATCTTTTGCTGTTAATAAATAGAGACCTTTCTGGCAGACAACGTGTGTGTTTCACTGAGTCTCTCTTGGTGTCAGAGCAGACAGAGCAACTCGCTTCTTCTACTACGCAACTTTAAAAACTTTACAGGGGGCCTGGAGCCCATCATAGGAACTCAAGGCACAAGGTGGGAAACATCCTGCACACCTTGCACCCTGCAAGGAACAAGCACACACACTCATGCACCCATTCACACACCAGAGGTAAGTTGGATATACCAATCTAGTGCTCTTTGGACTATGAGATGTAACTGGCCGACTCAGAGGAAGCCCACAAAGCACGGGGAAAACATGCACAGAGGACTTCTGAAGAGAACTTCAAGCACAGAGGAAATATCCGACCCTCCTACCCTCCAAGTGTTAATTAGGTTAAGTCCTGTGCCACTAAAATATTGAAAAAAAAAATTCAAACCTTGCTTGCACAGTCAAAGCCTGTTCCCAGAGTTGCCAGTGTCTCTATAACAGCCTTACTATCATTGCATTTTACAGCATAGAATGGTGTGACACGAGGCAAAGCACACGTCCATCTAAGATGCTTCTTAAGGACATCCCCCAGGTCTGCCACATAGAAAGCGTCCTTGTCATCCTACATAAAAAACACAACAAAAGTGTCATAAAAAATCAAAAGATATAATAACATGCTATATGCATGACACCCCTTTAAAGATGAATTAATATGTGATGGAAAAAACTCACCGATGAGGTGGACTCGTTGATTTTTTGCTCAACAATATCCCGTGCACCGAAGCCATCATCCAGAAAGGTAAATTCAAAGTGGTTGAACAAAGTCATGGTCATTGGTTATATTCTAGTTGCAGATGAAACTGTAAGAAGTAATGCGTAAATATTTACATTAATCTTGTGATAATGACAATCAGAGTATCTCAAAAATCCCCTTACAAATTAGCAGAAATATGAAATATATCTTAAATTGACTGGACTTGCGGTTCCCTAGATGCCATGATCTAACTTTAACTGTCCCTCTTATATAGTCTGTAAACTTGATACGTCTCACAGTCTGGTCCTTAATATGACTTTTAAATTGTGTGCAACTAACAAAAAACAACTGTGAGATGTTTGAGTACATTAGGGTCCACTTGCTAGAAATGATTGGCCTGTAGGGGGAATTGTTGAAATATTATGCAAATTGATTCAAAGCTTGTCGAGCTACAATGTAAATGGCATTTGAGACATTTTGCTTACGACAGACTTGGTGCTTGGAGCCCTAAAATGCGAACAAACGTAAAGGATTTCAACACTTCCTGATTGGTGCCTTAATTAATTAAATATTCATACTGTTACGTCCAATAGTATTTTGGGGATGTCTCTATTGTGTTCTTGATTCCCACGTCTTTCAGGTCCTGGGATTGGACATCGCCCCTGTCAATCCTCATTCCCAGCGCAACGTTGATTCCTCTTGGAACCAATGAGATGGCCCTAGCCTAGTATAAGAACCCAGAAGTGACTCAGACTGCCGTGCATAAGATACAAGGTGTTTTGTTTTATTTATTTATTTGCTTTAAGCTCTGCTCATGGCTCCCATGGCTGAATTTGCAGTTTAAATCTTTTGTATATATTTTTCTAAATATTATTTCTTTCCCTGTCTGAACTATTGCTTTCCACTGTAACTATGGAGCAATTGGGTGTAAGTGCTAAACTTTGCTGACGCTCATTGCAAGTCTCGAGTTTGCTTCATTCTTGTACACAGTTCACTCTCCTGGTAGTAATCAGTGACGGCCTTTATTATATTAACATTCCTTTTTAAAAAAAATTTCTTCCTATCTTCCCTAGACATCAAGAGCGAGCATAACAAATATGAACCGAAAATGTGTAAACTATGTGATGTGAAAATGTGAAAGCGAAATATCTGCTTTTATATAAACTAATGGAAAACAAAGTTCAGATTATGTAATTCGTATGAAATGTGAGGAAGCTGAGGAAATCACTAATTTATCAATGAATTATTAAAATGGTCAGAGTCAGTCTCCTTGCTGCTTTTCCCCTGACTCATTAATAATCATTAGTCTACTTCTACCGGTGTGCTGATTAGTCTACGTTGGAAATTAAAGAGGAGGATCATGATGCCAGCTCAACATCCCAAGCCCAAACCTCATGTAAATTAAATTAACAAATATTGTAAGTAAACAACAATAGCCCAAGTTTGGAAAAGCATTTTTATTTAGACTATTAAAAATAATTCTGCATCTATTTTTAGGTGTGCCAGCTGCCATATGGCTTCTTATATGGCTCTTTGTCAGGGTAAATCGTTCATTGACAAGCCTGTAAATTTCCATATAAAAAGGTACATCTGTATGAATAAATTGTTTAAATGTATGTATCATGAGCTATTGATCATTGATTTATGTGAACAACTACAGTTCAGATGTACTGTTAGTAAATGCTGCGCTGTTTGGCAGAGGGACGTGCTGATTACATTTGGTCTGCTTTTTGGGAGTCACCAGTCGCTCTGTGTGTGTGTGTGTGTGTGTGTGTTAGTGATGCGACCCGCACATCACTAGTGTGTGTGTGTGGGTCACCTGAGAGGTGTCAGTTGTTTTATGGAATACAGTGGAACCTTGGATTGCGAGCATAATTCATTCCAGAAGCAGGCGTGTATATCAAAACACATTTTTTTTTTAAAAAGCAAATTTCCCCATAAGAAATAAGGAAACTCAAATTATTAGTTCCACAGCCCAAAAAAATAAATACATAAAAGAAATTAACACAAAATATAAAGTAAAACTAAAACAAATTAATATGCACTTTACCTTTACCTGAAAAAAGTACAAATAAATCCTGACAGAGTGTTTCCATTAGTGTTTGTGTGTGTGTGTTTGTGTGTGTCTTAACAAGGAACATCTCTAATGACACTCGAGTGGGCGCACACTAACGTAATCACTGCTGTAAAATAAAAATAAAACAAATTAACCTGCACTTTACCTTTAAAAAGAATCATGACAGAGTATTGTCTCTGTTAGAGAGAGTGTCTGTGTTAATTTAGATTAATTAATTACACAAAAATAAGTGAACATGGACGAAGAAGCTGATGAGACCGCTTTGGTAGGCCCTGTGTGTTATGTTTGCATCAATATGCACAACTAACATCGATAATATTACTTGCTTTTTGTGTGAGACAACCA
>JAQQZT010000005.1:9454569-9465844 GCA_030068275.1 Clarias platycephalus | reverse complement strand
AACCTGTATTAAAACATTGCATGTTTACCCTGTTATATCCCTGTTAAAAATCAATAAAAATATTGTTGAATTTAACATAATGGTAGTTTAGGATCATTGAGGCATGTACTTTTGCATCTTCTCTTCGTGTGCCACGTCCCTGAAGCTGCGGAACTCCTCTCTCTCTTTGATCTGGTAGAACCGAGGCTGGTTGTGACTGTAATGCTCGTTCTATTGAGACTTTCTGACTAGATCTCTGCAGGTTGGCGCTGTGGTCCTGCTACTTCCTTTCTTTAAACTGCCTCACTCTCTCTTTGCCCGTAAGAAACTCCTCTCCTCCATCACCTCCTCCACCCGTCTGTTATCATTGTCTGAGCTCTCTTCTTCTTTTCAGCAGGTCATTCCTCCAGCACCTCTCCCTGCTCATCACAACATATCACAAGAGAACAGATTTCAACACCCAAATAAAAGTGACTAATCTTAATCACTTCAAAAAAATCTATTTTATATTAGTGCTGAGACGTAATATACAGTAAGATGAATACACAGTGCACTTTATAGCTGAAGACTTGTGTCATACAGTATGTGGTTACACCATAAGTAGTTCTTCCCGCAAATTAATGACACAAATTTGCAAGCATGTAATAATATATAATGTCTTTGTATGCCGTAACGACAACGCCCCTGTGCTCCAAGCAATCTAAATGAAGACATGGTTTTGAAAAGGAGTAAAGTTGAAATGGAGTAAAAGTGGCCTGCACAGAGCCCTGACCTCCACATACGTACTAAACACCTTTGGGATCTACAGTACTTGAACAATGATTGCACCAATCAGGGCCTGGTCTGATTAAGGCTCTTGTGGTTGAATGAGCACAAATCCCTAGGACTAAGGTGTGAGGTTAGGTGTCCACATAGGTTTGGCCTTACTGTTTATAAAGGTTTTTTTTTTAATAGTCCTGGTAAAGTGTCACATTTGTGACATAATCTTTGCTTAGCTGCTAATTGCTGTAGCTTCTGCCTCATTCTCTGGCCCACTTCAGGCACAATGTAATTAAGCATGTGGAACTCCTTTGCTCAACAAATCCCTCGTCTAAATTCTCAAACATCATCGTGAGATGGACATTAGTCAACATGCTGATAGTGCCCTGAGAATGTAAGTGAATTCCATAGGGTCAGACCATTGCAACTGCTGTATTCAGAGAATAGCCATGTGTTAGTAGGAGCTGTAATGGTAGTTTTGTATATATTTTTTATCTTAGCTTATTTAAGGGCAGTGATTATATATTATATATGATATGATTTCAACAGGTCACTTTCCACATCATTTCCAAGTTTACCAAGCATGATGCACAATTTTAACACACAGCAGAACTACTCAACAGATTTAGAAATCAATTAAGCCTTATGACCTTTTCCCAAAGCCACTTTATCATTTGGTGAGAGAAGAGATAGGAAATGGGGCAAAAGGACATGATGACGTGTGATTGTTTCTAATCAGTAATAATAAACAAAAGCCTTTTGCCTGATTATTGTTTCATTAATAATAAGAACTTTAAGCTATAGATGTCAGAGAAGCAAAAACCAATCATGGACCACAACCCCGCCCACCCCCCTCCCCAGTCTAATACGCAAACACTGTTTAATGACGATTGGACAATTAAACAGTCCAAGCATTTATTTTACCCATATCTATTTCTAAACAGATGTCAACAGTTCCATCAAAACTGCTACTAACTAACATGAAGCAGAACAAAGATTTCATCGTTACAAGCTAATTATTAAATTATAAAATAATAATTAAACATCACTGCTGAAAAGTATGCATCATGTCTTTTGATGTCCTTCAGCATGTCTGTGTTTTTTCCACGTTCTGAATAATCTTTTATAGACTGGATTAAAAAATATTTAAAATGAAAATAAAAATAAGTGCCGCCTATGCCACAAGGCACACGACACACCCTGTATGGGGTGTCAATGTATGATAGGCCACAAGCACAAATAGACACAATCATACAATTTAAATAAATAAACAAATAAATAAATAATAATAAAAAAAAAAAACTACACCGCATGCCTTTGGACCGTTGGAAGGAACTTGGGGAAGTACCCAAAGGAAACCAACTAAGCATGCAAACTCCACAGACACATACCACAGGTGAGATTTATATCCCGAGCCCTGGAACTGCAAGAATACATTGGTACTAGCCACCACGTCACTCTCATTCTCTTCCTCTCCCCATCCCTTGAGCTAACACTTCCTGGTTCATGTCCGGATGGACATCTACACAGCTTCCACTATTTGTTCTTCAGGATTTGACCAGGATATGTTAAAATGGTTTATGTTCTTTGAAGTAACAGATGTACACAACAGCAGGCGTTGTGTCTGAGACCTTTCTGACAGACAACGTGTTCGTCTTTCCTGGCATCAGTAACAAGTGACTCTCTATATATTCTATATTCTATTGTTCTTAGTAAGACTTGGCACTTATCTCACTATTTTATTTCGCTTTACTTTTATATTCCTTACTCCTTTGCAAATATAAAGAATATATACATAAAGACACCAAGGTTGACACCAACTGCAAATTTGTTGTTTTGCACAATTACATTAACGCTCTTGAACCAATGCATTCAGAATATCTACCTCTGTCAGGCATATTATTTATTATAAATATTTA
Organism: Clarias platycephalus; assembly: GCA_030068275.1. Lineage (NCBI taxonomy): Eukaryota > Metazoa > Chordata > Actinopteri > Siluriformes > Clariidae > Clarias > Clarias platycephalus. The sequence goes on along the minus strand of JAQQZT010000005.1, from coordinate 9,463,187 downwards.
TAACCTTTAATGCAGTAAATTAATAGATTTTAAGTAATTTGTCTAGGTCTAGAGGTTGATATTTATAGAAACTATATAGGCTACAGAGGTCCAATATCAATATTTTCTGAAACTTTCATAAATTGTTCAAGACTGTTTTAAGAAAAATCAAATGAGTTGCACTGCATTTAATGAAGGGTTCATATGTATACAGTCTGCCCTCACATGCATAAGAACTTTTTAAAAATGCACAACTCTTTGCAAATAAAGACAAAAAACCTTTATTATTAATTTTTAGTATTCATTTAGATCTATTTAGCTTTAGATTATTTCTTAGATAAGCATGCAAATCAACAATTCTAGTCATCTCTGTATGATGACTCATAGCTTTCCATGAATAATGTTGACGGACAGACTAACATTGCTACAAAAATAGGATTTTTTTTTCTCCATCAAGGTCATTGTGTTAAGAAGGAAGGCAACATTTACCTTCAATTAGGTAATTCAAACAATCTCAGTGCAGGCAGGTGAAAGATAAGGTACTCACCTGAATCAGGGTAAACACATCGTTGACGTTGGTGGTGGATTGATGGAGGAAAATACCTTAGCCTGACCCAAATAACTTTTGTTTTGAACATAATCTAACTGCAAACCCGTCGGACAGCCTTGTGGTGATATGGGTATTGATATTGATATAGTGTGTGTTGTGCTTACATTGTTTCTGTGCCACATCTTGATGATGATTGAGTCTGCAGAAATCACCAGATCTGTCTGCTTATGTTAATGGAGGGAGAGGATGGGCTCTTTCATGAATGCTCTTTCACAAGCAGGGGACAAAAACCTGCAACGGGATGTTAATTTTTATTATTATTCACTTTAGATAAAAAATTTTTTTTAATTTCATTTACAGTTCTCATCAAGTTTTTGTTTTTAAAATATTTCCTATTGTCATTTTCCAGCAGTTTGTGTTGCAATGATCCTTACTGGCCTCTCCCTTACTACTGTAATTATTATTTTTTACTATTACCATTGTTATGGTGATAAACATTTATTATTATTATTATTATTATAGGTTTTATTACTATTGTAATTATTGTTATCCTTATTATAATAAATAACATTATAATTTGTCTTATTGTTATACCTGTTATTACAATAATGTAATTCTATGTTTATCACAAAAGTTATTAGAATGTGTTAGTATGATTATTATTACTATTATTATTGTTAATATTCCTTAATGGGTGTACGTCCTGAAAGCATAATATCTCTTGTCTCTCACAGAACCCACTCTCACTCATCATCTATATCACTTTATCCGACGTACAGGGTAGTGGGGGCCTGGATCCTATCCTTAGGGCACAAGGCAGGGTACACCCTGGACGGGGTGCCAATCCATTGCAGCGCACACTACAGGCAATTTGGAAAATGCCAGTACCAGTTTACTTAAAATAATAAACGAACTTCACTTAAAATGATGAATTTCCTGAAATACGTAGTTATTCCTTTCTACCACTCAATGGCAGCATTTCTTTATTTAAAATAATAGTTACATTTAAAGAACTATGTATTTACTCTTTGCATTTCTTTACTTAAAAAGGTAGATGAATTTCCTGAAATATGTGGTATAGAAGGTGAGTGAGTGAGTGAGTGGGTGACTGTTTTCCACGACAGGTGGAAGGCATCATTTGTTTACTTAAAAAATAATAATTAATATTAAAAGGATATAAAAAAGGATTACAGGCACCTAAAGGTGATACTCGAAAAATTTGAATATCATGCAAAAGTTTATTTATTTCAGTAATGCAACTTAAAAGGTGAAACTAATATATGAGATAGTCTCATTACATGCAATGAAAGATAGTTCAAGCCGTGATTTGTCATTATTGAGATGATTATGGCTTACAGATCATGAAAACCCAAAATCCAAAATTTTAATATTGTGAAAAGGTTCAATATTCTAGGCTCATAGTGTCCCACTCTTATCAGCTAATTAGACCATAACACCTGCACTGCGTTCCTGAGCCTTTAAATGGTCTCTCAGTCTGGTTCAGTAGGAAGAACAATCATGGGAAAGACTGCTGACCTGACAGTACAACAACCCAACAACAAACAACGTCAGAAGAGTCTTACCTGGGCTAAAGAAGAAAAAAAAGAACTGGTCTGTAGCTCAGTGGACAAGAGACCCAGAGTCTGGAGGAAGAATGGAGAGGCACACACTGCAAGATGCTTGAAGTCCAGTGTGAAGTTTCCACAGTCTGTGTTGATTTGGGGAGCCGTGTCATCTGCTGGTGTTGGTCCACTGTGCTTCATTAAGTCCAGGGTCAACGCCGCCGTCTACCAGGAGATTTTGGAGCACTTTATGCTTCCTTCCGCAGACGAGCTTCATGGGCATGCTGACTTAATTTTCCAGCAGGACTTGGCACCTGCCCACACTGCCGAAAGCACCAAAACCTGATTCAATGACCGTGGGATTACTGTGCTTGATTGGCTAGCAAACACGCATGACCTGAATCCCATAGAGAATCTATAGTGCATTGCCTAGAGAAAGATGAGAGACACGAGACCGCTATAGCATCCTGGTCTTCCATAACATCTCAGCATGCCACAGGCTGATAGCTTCCATGCCACGCCACATTGAGTAATTGCTCCAAAGCACTGAGTACATATGCATACTTATACTTTTCAGAGGTCCGATATGTTCTATGTACAATCCTTGTTATAATGATTGCATGTAATATTCTATTTTTCTAAGATTGTGGATTTGGGGTTTTCATAAGCTGTAAGCCATAATCATCTCAATTATGAAAAATCACGGCTTGAACTATCTTGCTTTGCATGTAATGAGTCTCTCATATATTAGTTTCACCTTTTAAATTGCATTACTGAAATAAATGAACTTTTGCATGATATTCAAATTTTTCGAGTTTCACCTGTATATTTTTAATACCTAAATAGATAGATTATGCATATTTTTAATATAGAATTTTAATCTACTGTATTTATATTATTATAATGTTATAGAGCACATTCTCTCATCACCCAGATACATATATAAAACCTATGGAGATTGTTCAATGAAAACAATGACATACCAGAATTTTCTGGCAAAGCACAGAATTCGTGGTCCCATCAATTATGGCGAGCTGCAAAGCAACTTCAGACCATCACACTACTACCACCATGTCTGACTGTATGATGTTCTTTTTATGTAGCTCTATGTTAGTTTTATGCCAGATGTAACAGGACACACACCTTCATCAAATTTTAACTTTTACGTAATCGGTACACAAAATATTTCCCCAAAAGTCTTGGGGATAATCAAGAAATTTTTTTGACAAATGTAAGACAAGCCTTTGTGTTCTTTTTGGTCAGCAGTGGCTTTGGCCTCGAAACACTCCCATGGATACCATTTTTGCCCAGTTTCTTTCTTATTGGTAAATCATGAACATTGTCCGTAACTGAGGCAAATGGGGCCTGCAGTTCTTCATACGTTGTTCTAGGTTCTTTTATGAGCTCCTGGATGAGTCGTCATTGTGCTCTTGAAACAGTGGTAAACCTACCCCAAGTTTTCTCCATTTGTGGACACCGTGGTTCCCTGGAGTCCCAAAGCCTTAGAAATGATAACCCTTAACCCTTTCAAGACTGATACATGTCAATTACTTTGTTTCTCATATGGTCTTGAGTTTCTTTAGATCATGTTTCACTTTGTCAGACAGGTTCTATTTAAGTGATTTCTTAATTCAACATACTGTATCTGGCAGTAACCAGGCCTGGGTGTGGCAAGTGAAATTTAACTCGTTAAGAAAAATCACAGTTCAATCAAAGTTCAATTACTTTTTCATATAGGGCCAGCGGTGCTATAGATAATCTTCTTCTGCAGTTTCATTGTAAAATAATATTTAAAAACTTAGGACTAAATCGATTTCTGGGAAACAGAAATCACAATGAAGAAATACTCAACAGTTACACACCAGAAGAGTGAATGTAGGAAGGCAGAACAAAGAACTGAACTTTGAATTCACTATGACATTTACAAAGCAAAACTTTGTCTTTACAATTCAGAACTATGCACAGCTAGGCAAACTCATCTCTCTAGTATCATATTAGAAATATAATAGAAAAATTATTAACACTCAAGCTCTACATTTTCCATTACAGTTTCTCCCTGAATTTCGTGCAGGTAATAAATATAACCACAATGACGTTGGACATTTTTTTCATCTGAAATTTTAAAAGAGTAAATATTAAATACACTCATCCTAGCAGAGGTACCATAGTTCTGTTTCCCTCTGAGATGTCTGTATGCATTTAGTGTGATTAATAATTAAGCTCTATACTCAGCCATTGAGGTTGCACAAGGTTGCACAAGCCAGTGTAGTTTTATTGTCTGTTCCAAGCCCGAATAAATGAGGAGGGTTGCGTCAGGAAGAGCATCCAGTGTAAAACATGTGCCAAATCAATATGCGGATCACCGGAAAGAAATTTCCATACCGGATCGGTCGAGGTCCCGTTTAACAACAACCGCCTCAGGTACCGTTGGTCTGCAGGATATCTGTGGAAATTGGGCTACTGTTGACCGACGAAAGAAGAGAAAGAAAGGGGGAAGACATGTCCAGAGAGAGAGGGAAATAAGGAAGGGTAAAAATGTAGAGGTTAAAGTAGGAACTTGAATGTTGGCACTATGACTGGTAAAGGGAGAGAGCTGACATGGTGAAGCAGAGAAAGGTAGATTACTGTGTGTACAAGAGGCCAAGTGGAAGTGAAGCAAGGATAGGAACATTGGAAGTGGGTTTAAACAGCTCTACTATGGCGTAGTGAAACGAACTGGAAGGGGTAGAGATAAATGTCATCAGTGCATAACCTCCACGGGTAGGATGTGATGTGAAGGAGAAAAAAAATTCTGGAGTGAGCTAGACAAAGTGGTAGTGTCCCCAAAGAAGGGGATGTCTGGCAGACATCTCATCCTGGATGGCAGCTCATTAGCTGAAGCTCAATCAGAGTAAACCCGAACTGCTGCTCATCCCTGGCGACTCAACCCCTGGTCAAGACCTTGTGATCTCTCTGGACAACAATCAGATCTTGGAATAACTGTATTATCTGTCATTTTCTCCAGACATTACTAAGCTTAATTGCTCTTGTCGGTTTCTTATTTACAACATCAGAAGAATCCACCCATTTCTTTCTTGACAGGCTACTCAGGTACAGTACTTGTTCAGTCCCTTGTTATTTCAAGACTGGACTACTGCAACTCACTCCTTGCAGGTCTGCCTCTGTCCACAATTCATCCTCTGCAGATGATGCAGAATGCAGCTGCATGTCTTGCTTTCAACCTTCTCAAGTTCTCCCACACCACCCAACTTCTCTGCTTCCTGCACTGGCTTCCTTTAGCTGCCTGCATCAAATTCAAAACCCTGATGCTTCCCTACAAAGCAGAATTGGCCCAGCACCCACTTATCTCTCAGCTCTAATCACATTACGCACTATACCATGTTCCCTCCGATCCTCCAGCACTGCTTGCCTCGTCCCACCATCTCTCAGGGATTGAGGAAGACATTTATCCAGACTCTTTTCTGTTCTGGCACCTAGGTGGTGGAATGAACTTCCTCTAGAAGTCCATACAGCTGAGTCTTTGAGAACTTTTAAATGACAACTCAAGACGTAGCTGTTTCTTCAGTACTTTGATCAATCCCCCCCCAACCCGTTAAAAAAAAAACAAAAAAAAAACATTACAACTATGTTTGACTGATGGCACTTACTTAGTAACCCAGTAACACAGTGTAAGTGCCTATCCAATGACGGAATCTTCAAAAGCACTTTTTTGTAAGTCCCTCTGGATAAGAGCTTCTGCCAAATGCTGATTTAAATGGGCATGTGGGAGAAGGGAACGAAGGTGATGAGGATCTGACTGGAAGGTATGGGGTCAACGAGAGGAATGTGGAAGGACAGAGTATTTTAGATTTCACAAAAAGGATGGAAATAGCAGAGGTAAATCCATATTTAAAGAAGAAAGAGGAACTGGAGACTAAAGACTACAAGGTGGTTGCAGAGGATGGTGTTAGCTAGACAATATCGGATAATGGTCTTCAGGATAACTTCATAAGGTACAGAAGAAGAAAATGAGAGTGAGGACTGAACCCAGGATTAGATGGTGGAAGTTAAAGAAGTGGAAGACCACTCACTCAGCGTCTATACCGCTTAATCCTGTATTCAGGGTTGCGGGAGGCCTGCAGCCTATCCCAGGAGACTTAAGGCAGAGGGCAGGGTACACCATGGACAGGGTGCCAATCCATCACAGAGAAGTGGAAGATTTTTGTGTGAAATTCAGAGAGGAGGTAAGTCAGGTAGTGGTTAACTATCTAACTAGGAAGATATTACATCCAGACATTAGGGTGCAGAAAGGAAGATAAGGAAATGTGGTGGGGGAATGAGGAAGTGCAGGAAAGCATCTGGAGAAAGAAGTTTGCTAAAAAGAATTAGGATAGTGAAGGAGATGAGGAAAGTAGACAGGAGTATAAGGAGATGTGATGAAGGTCAAGACGTAAATGGCAAAAGTAAACTTCAAAAGAAGTAAAAAAGGATTTATATCGACTGGCCAGACAGAGTGACCAGAGTGTGTTTTGAGAAGGTGGAGGGAGTATTTTGCGAAGCTGATGAATGGAGAAAATGAGAGAGAAGTTTGGATGAGGTGGAGGTAGTGAATTAGGGAGTACAGAGAATTAGTAAGGATAAAGTGAGAACAGCTACTGTATGAAGAGGATGAAGAGTGGAAAAGCTGATGTTCCAGTAACGTCCCAGTGGAGGTATGGAAGTGTTTAGAAGCAACAGGAGCAGGGAGCCGTTGGAAAAAGAAAAACAATAATTAATCTCTAAAAAAAAATGTAATGCTTCATCTTGTTTTTTTTAGGTCATTGGCACTGGATTTATTTTAGTTCATTTGGCGGTGGACTCATTAAAATCATTAAAAACTGAAATAAAAAAAGTGAAACCTTGATTCTTCAGTATTAAGTTTTTTTTTTTCTATTACAAGTAAAATTATTTAGAATACGTTTTTTAATCAAATCAATATGTCAGGTTTCCGTTAATATCACAGCACTGAAATTGCTCATATGATTTTACATGACTTCCATTTAAATAATGATTTGGGGAGTTTAACGGTATTGTGTTGTTAGACCTCAGCACAGTATTTGATATTGTGGATCATGAAATACTTCTAGACACAGTAGAAAAATGGGTCAGACTATCAGAAATGGTACTCATGTGGCTAAGATCATACCGACCTGTTGATGATACCCAAATCTACCTCGCATTCTACCACATCATCGTGACCCTATAGATGTGATATCTATAAAGGAAACGAAAGAGACATCAAAGGTAAATGAAGAAAATTATTACTTTTGGAAATAAAGAAAGTAAGTCTGTGGTTAGTGCTTATCTTGAGCCTAGGGCACTGAAAATCGAATCTCCATGTGAAGGATCTTGGCGTAATTATTGACTAGGATTTAAATTTCAATTGTAACATCAAGACTGTAACAAAAAATATTTTTATCATCTTAAAAACATAACTAAAGTGAGAAACTTCACATGTAGACAAGAGTTAGAAAAGCTTATTCACACTTTTATTTCTTGTAGTGTGGACTACTGTGATGCACTCCTGATCTACCTTCCTAATAAGACCAATAGACATTTACAACTCATTCAAAATGCTACTGCTAGACACCAAGAAGAGACAAGTTCCTCACTGTCTACCAGTTAAAATACTGAATAGAATTTAAGGCCCTACTTAGTGTTTACACTAGTGATGGGAAGTTTGAATCATTTTAGTGACTCAGTTCTTTGAATCTTGTTCATCAAAATGAACGCATCTTTTTTTGAGTCGTTTAGTTCATTTCGTTCTTTTGATCAGAAATAAAATAAAAATGTTACATTTTCAATAAACAGACCCCTAACACGTCTACATACGCAATTTTTGGCTATAGTTCCAGTAATTAAAATATTACAAAGCAGCTAAGGACATGTTATAATAAAAAGAATGAGCAGCTCACCTCTCATATCTTCTAGTCTGAGTCGTTCTTTCTTTTGAATCTATTGCATAGCGTGTATGGGAGTCACGTGACAAAAGAACAAACGACTTGGATTAGAAGACTCATGAGAAGAACCGCTCAATTCTGTTTCCTGTGTACTGCACTGCATAGCGTCTGTGGGAGTGACGTGATAACAGAACGAACGACTCGGACTAGAAGACTGAAAGGTAACTACTCATTTCTGTTTCCTGCACATAACCTACGGAGGTTTTGCGATGCTTTGCACATGAATGCCCAGGAGAAAATTAATGAATCACTCTCTGAGACTACTTGTTCTTCTGAGTCATGTTAATGACCCGTTAAAAAAAAAAACAAATTAATCATGCCACCCGCCGCTGGAATCAGCTTCCTTTGGAACTCAAACTTGCCCCAAATGTACCCACTTTTAAAACTACTGTTTTTCTACTCCTTTTAATTACTCTTTTATTCATTATATTAATTATGTATTTTGGTTATGTAATCAATATAAATTGGTTGTATTTATGTTTTATTTTAATTTTTCTTGTGTGTGTGTGTGTGTGTGTGTATGTGGGGGGGGGGGGGGGGGGGTGTAAA
>JAQQZT010000005.1:9422465-9446979 GCA_030068275.1 Clarias platycephalus | reverse complement strand
CCATCCTTGTCACTCCCAAAGAGAACCTCAACATCTTCAGCTCTGCTACCTCCAACTCTGCCTCCTGTCTTTTCTTCTCAACAGTATTTTAATGTTTTTGATTTAAAAAATAGTTTTATATGCATATTTGAACTAAGTATATTTTAATATATTTGACCTATATATAGTCATATATAGATCAAATCAAACCAAGACTGCTAGCTGCTAGATTTTTTAAATATATTTAATTTATTTTGTTATTTTAATCCTGATTAGTGCAAACTGACAGCAAAGAATGACTTCCAAGTTATGATCATTTAAAATACTTCAAACATACAATTACACGCTCGCGACACTAAAACACCCCGAAACACAAATCACTGGTTATTGTATAAACAGTGCACTATGCAGTGTGCACACGGCTTTAGGTTATACTGAACGCAGTGCACGTACACAGGGGAGTGCACATTCATTTGGAATTCAGCCATACAGCTTCAGTTTAACTTACCTCTGGGTTTACAGCAGAGCTAATTCATCAGAAACAGACACGATAACGAGCTTACATTTTACAGTAACTCGGGGACAAACTGCAAATCTCTGTTAGAAAGACTTGAATGTGATGATTAGGTCCGTCAGCTAATGACGTTCAAGCCAACTACGCCTTTTTCTTCGCCAACGTTTTCTGGCGATTGGAGAAGCGGTTACTGGACGCTTTACCGCCACCGCCTGGACTGAAGTGGTGTTTCAGGGTGAATGACGCATAATTCTAAAATCCATCCTTCCATCCATCCAGGAACCTGGTGAAGGAGGAGGTGGAGGTCAGTGGTGACTAATGTATGTAATGTAATGCTCTTAACTCTCTATGCTCCGGGGATGTCATATACGTAGTGGCTTCTTATGAACTTTGGATATGCAAAAAATTAAATAATCTGTGCTATAATGCATATTATACAACAACTAGTTCCAACCAAGCAGTTTGATTGGACAAGAGGCATTGCATGAGTGCTGAAATAGTGAATAAAAGCCAATGGGACCAATAGATCATTGACTCACCATGCAAAGCACGCAATTGCGTGGGGCCCAGCGGGCTTGGGGGCCCCTGCTGGGCACAAGCAGTTAACTCATTTAATGATTGCTTGTAAAATAATTTATTAACGTGCAGCCTAAACACATAGAAAGAATAAACCATGAAGTGTGCTTATCGGAGCCGCACTCAAAAAACAAAAGAAAAGAAATCGAATACTGATACTGGAAAAAAAAAAAGTTTTTCGATCAAAAATCTAAATGAAACATCTGATGAGGAGAATGATAATGACAGACACAGACAAAAAGAAGATTCTTGCATAAAGTAAAGCCAAGAAAAGACCACTAATTTCTTATAGCTAAAAAGATTCTGAGTCATTTTGAATAAGACAGTGGACGCTATTTTTCCTTTTTTTTTTTTTTTTTAACAAGAATTTTTGTCTTAACTGTAACACGTGTATGTGCTGTTTATGCAGTTAATATATCTGGTGTATATTTATCTCACTTAATTCTATGTACTCAATATTACTGTTGTAATATATCGTAAGTCCCTGTTTGACTTGAACACATTGTACACTGAATATTATTTTCTCATTATAAAGTATATCTATATAAGCTGATTGGAAAATTTGTAGAATGTATGTTTTATTATAAGATGGTGCCGCTGATGGCAGTTTTTAAATTATGATTTCATTTATTAAGGGCAAAAAGCTGTCCAAACTTACTTGGACCTATGTGAAAAAGTTATTGCCTTCTTGCTAAATCATGAATTTTTTGGAAGTCTGAGTTAAATTTCACTTGCTACATCCAGGCCTGACTACCAGACCTGTTAAAACAATCAAAAAAATAAAATGGTTGGTGTGCCGTACATCTGGCATAAAGCAATCAATTTGTGACTTTAAGCTTAAGCGCACATGGGTTATGCAGCAGGACAATGACTCGAAACACACCAGCAAGTCCACTTTTAAATGGCTTAAAAATAACACAATTAAGGTTTTGGAGTGGCCTAGTCAAAGTCCAGGCTTAAAGCTGAAAGTTTTTGACTTGAGTTCGATCTTGAGTTTTCCTTCAATGTGGTGGAGAAATGCCAAAAATTACACAAAATTTATAATCCTGACTGTGTACTGTATGTACAAGTAATAAGCTTATTGACTGTCTGTATTAAAATAAAATGTACTATGATATATAATATTATAAGGTAAAAAAAAAGTTAAAATATAATATGCCATACATTATCTATATAACATGGAACAAGACAGTTCATAATATGGGGTGTGCAAGTATAAGAATAGAGCATGGTACAGTACAGTACAAAATAAGAGTGTTTAACATATACAGTCAACATCAAAAGTCTTAACACACCGGCAATGGATTCATGGTTCATTCACCGGCAATGGTGACTGGGGGACAAAACCATACACTGCAGAAGTTCTTGGTCTTCTTTGGACTTTAGGTACTGCTACACAATTTAGAACTGTGTTTCGTGTCACTTTTGGCATCCATTGTAAATGCAGAAATATAAAGATTTGTTTCCACTATCAGTGTCGCCAGTATGGCAGACAATGTTCTCCATATTGTCCCTCACTGTCCCGTCCACCACTGTGTCCCTCTGACTCACAGTTACAGAGCAGGTTGTAGCATTCACCTCATTTTGGCAAATGTCTAATCCAGAGTAGCTAACATTCTTTATCTCATTATAAATCTGAGCAATTGAGGGTTTAAGGCTTTGCTCAAGGGCACAACAGTGGGTCTTAAAACCATAGTACAACGTCTTAACCACTGAGCTACCCCTGCCCCATATTACGGATATTACTCACTAGTTTATTTCTGTAGTCCTCGTTACTCTCTAGGGTTTTATCCTTCATCGACTTTTACATTCTCCTCATGCTGTTCCTCGCACCAAGCTTTAGCTTAGCCCGCGGCCAAAAACACTTAAATTGTCTTTGTCTATAACCTTGATGGGGGTGCTCAACATCTCCTGTGGGACTGGCTGGCTTACTGTGTAAGTTTATGTCTTGGCTCTCCTTTATCTTTTCTACAGCATGTATGCTATAAGACTTGTTCACAGAGTTGTAATGACCTTCTAGACTAAATAGTGCCATGTAGAAAATCACTAATTTGGGAATCCTGTTTGTTGTGGGATGTGTGGGTGTCAACATCTTTGGCAACCTCTACCATAACAACTGAAGTACTGTACTTGGATTTCCTGCATAGGAGGATGAACACTCCATGGCCCATATCATTTCAGAGCTTTCTGGCAGGGTCTCCTGGAGGACACTTCTTCCCCACACAATCACGCATGGGCAGGCCACCATGGACAGGCTGAAGTTATTTGAAGCATTCCTGGTCCTGATGACAAGAGGAAGCATGTAGGGGTTCCAGGAGAATTGAAATTTGTGTCCTGGGAGTCAAGGAGCGATGTTGCATGTGAAGAGAGGGCCAGAACTATCTACAGAAGTGCAAACCAAGCAGGCAGAATGTCAAAAGCAAGATCACAGCATGGTGTCCTGGCCTGAGCTGTTCACTCGGCTAATGTTCATAGAATCCAAACAAACATGCTTCTTGAACAGTTTATGAATGCTCATTTTAACTACTCCAGAAATAATCTGTTGTAATAAAAAACACACCGCAAGTCTAAGAGTTGGGTGAATATGCAAAACAGAGCTTGTGTAGCTAAATAGGGAAGCAAGGAAAGAGCACAGGCTGGAGCTATTTTGATTTTCATTGAGAGAAAGGGATTTATGAGTTTTTTTTTTAAGGAAGTATAAGTTTCTCTCTCTCTCTCTCTCTCTCTCTGGAACTTAGTGCCTCACTCCATGTTTAAATAGTCAAAAACACATTGTCATGACCAGTAGATGGCGCTGCAGGTTTGGGTTTAAAATATTAGGCTCTCATTTCACATAGTTGTTGTAATCCTAATACACGCGCGCACCGACGCGCGCGCAGGTGGCGCGAGGAAAGCAGAAGAGGAGGCAGGTGCGCACGGACAGACGGCATTGGAGGCGTCGCTGCGCGCGCTGAGTCTGTCCCATAGATCATCGTTCATTACAAAGACAGAAGAAAAAACAACAAAGGAAAATAAGGAATAAATAAGAACAAAAGAAATAAGCACAGTGGAGAGGGAGAAAGGCGCGGGGGACCGCGGCGATGGCCGGCGGCCGGAGGGGGCTCGTGGCCCCGCAAAACACTTTTCTGGAGAATATAGTGAGGAGATCAAACGGTAAGAACCTCAGTGGACTCTGTGTTGTTTTTAGACGTTTCCATGACATTAGAGATCCACAGCCATTATTATAGTTACTACAGTTATATATTACACACATACACCTGTGTATATATTATAAGGTTTTTTTATTTTACAGCCCACGCTTCTCTAACATAAAAGTGTAAATAATGTCTCAGATTTAACTATATTTAACAATTTTACATTAATGTCTTTTATTTCTTTTTTTGCCTTATAGGTTACATATACAGTAAAATAAAGTTATATTGCATTTATAAGAAGATAATTAATTAAATGCTGCAAAGTGGCTTAGTGGTTAGAACTGTCGCCTTGCACCTTCAGGGTCCGGGTTCGATTCCCGCCTCAGGGTCTGTGTGCATGGAGTTTGCATGTTCTCCCCTGTGCTTGGTGGGTTTCCTCTGGGTACTTCGGTTTCCTCCCACAGTTTAAAGACAAGACTATTATGCTAACTGCCTTTTCAAATTGCCCATAGTGTGTGAATGTTGACCGGAGGTCCTGCCTGCCACGGTCTTAAAAATGTAAATAAATACAATGGTCACAGAGGTTTCTAGATGGATGGATGAATTGATGGAATTAGTTAATTACATTATTTGTTTAACTGAAAGTGACCTATAGTTTTAAAAAATATATTTTTCAGCTCATTAGGCGCAGTTATTAAACGGTTAGTGTTACACCTAAATTAAAAAATGTTTGCTCATCTGTACAACTTACAGCTCATTGTATCAGCACCTATCGCTCATGGATATTTAGTTTTACACTGATTTTCCAGTGCATAAGTAAGTACATCAGTAATACTAAATTACTAAAACACCACTCTGTACAAACTAAAACATATAGAATATGTACCATCCTATGGCACATTATTATGAATAAATAAAGTTATATATGTGTTGTTACTGTAATAATGTTAATGATCTATTCAGATCATTAACAATAATAATAAATCAAGAATAAAACAAGAAATAATAAATCAGACACGGCAATGGGTTCGCAAATAGTCACAATTCAGTGTTATTGTCTTTAAAATTAACAAATACATTTAATATATGCGAAGAATAATAGAAAATGTTAAAAGCTCCACTTACTAAACAATTTTGCTTGTGATTTTGTACAGCAGATGTGAATTAGTGCCATGCATGTGGTAAAAGGTTTAAATCAGTGCTGCCAGCTGCATGGGTTTTACGCTGAATTTGATGACTTAAGTTCTATCATGTTTTCTTTTTTTTTTTTTTATTCTTATAGAGTTTTAAATAAAAACAAGAGCAATTTACAATCTTGGTGAAAGAACACTTTCACCAAGGAAAACATGTATTATTATTATTATTATTATTATTATTATTATATTTGAAACCTTGTCCATAGCACATAGATCTCAAACAAACATTGCTGGATGTTATATCAGACTTCTGTGGTGTTCCTCATTTTCCAAAAGCTGCAATAAAACAAAAGAAAGCTTCAATACAGTTTATTAATACACAGAGAATGTAGGAGGAGGTTGCAGGTGAAGTTTGTGTGATGAGCTACAGCCTTAATAAATTAGCTGATACTTAAATACAATTTTCTGCATCTCCAGGCTTTGTACATAAATTAAACCCATATCTGTGTCATGGGGGTATAAATTAACTTTTCTCAGAAAAAAAATCTGCCTTAAGCCTAAACTTTTTATATGAATTTAGATGTAAGCTCTTTTTGTCAGCAATATGTAGCTGTACAGATCTCTGATTAGGTTGCAAGAAAGTTCCTATTTTTTCCTATTTTTAGCAGTCACAGGTTCACTGCGTTCTTGTACACTTTTAGCTGACCCTGTAAACATGGCATTTGTATTTGTGTATTTCCAAAAATCCAGAATATGTTGCTTTAACCCTTCTTTTCTGTTTAACTTTTCAGTTTGGACATTATCACATAGACACACAGGTACAGACCTTATGAAGAAATACACTTCCTCTTTAATCACTTTTTCACCTCTCCTTTCAGTGATCTGATGTTCTATACCAATTTCTGTTAATTTACAGAGTTTCACTCATCAATAATATCGTCCTATAGAGATATTATATTCAATGCTGTTGCATCTTCTTACGATGAATGAATGAATCATCGTAAAATAACAAATGTTGGCATGGAACGTTTCTTTTTAGTTTTTCCCTCCATAGTGATGTTTATGTGTGTTGGGGGGTGGGGGTTTTGGGGAAGGCTTTGTGGTTTCAGTTAAAATAAATACACATCTGTGTGTGACGACCATCCCGTTTACACCCCTAGCAGAGTGTTAACATATGTCGTGTTACAGATATTCTTGTCACATTATTTTCCAAAAATGTTGCACTTAAGTGCATTAACATCCTGACCAGTATACTTACTGTAATATTAAATGTGTATTCTGCATTGTATGATTGGGCACATTGTATAATTTTACACTTTGCTAAAGACACACAAAGTCTATGAAGAGTTGCGTGTTAATGGTTAAAGAACTATGCCTATTGGCAACATCAGTAACATTGGTAACAAATGCAGATTATTTTTCCTGATTGAGTTAATAAGTCATCAAAATACTATTATTTGACACTGTACAAAAAAAACCCCCACAAAACATGAAATTACTTGGTTTATCATGCAGCAAAAACATTTACCTAATGTGTTTTTGAAGAATAACACTTGTTTCTGATATGGGCTTAATATACAGGTAGCACATTTAAGTGTTCTTTGTTCTCTCTGGAGCAGAAATCTATAACATAACTTTCATTTCAAAACTGGTTTCAAATAAACTCCCTATACAAAGCTAGATCTGGTAAACATCTAAATTACCACAGAAGAATGCTTACTTTGAAGTGCTTAAATACATTAGTATAGATTTTTATATTACTTAGGCATACAAAGGTCAATCCATCCATCTACTTATCTATCAAGCCACTGATTTTTCCATCCCGTCCTTCACCTTGTGCACCTTTCCTTTCGTGCATCCAGCCATGTTACCACCTAGTCACAAATGTATTCAACTCAAATGCTTTCATGAAGACACTCATACACGCATTCCTTTATCAGTCCATCCCTCTATCATGGTTTTTAACCACTTATCATCCATAAATCCAATTGTTTGTCCCTGCGTCTATTCTTGCATCCATCATTCATCTATCCATCCTAGTACATTTTCCTAAATGACAGTAGCTTCAGTGGGGGAGAACCTGTTATAACAAATAAGTGACATGTATGAAGTTTGCATATTGTTCACAACGGGTTTTATTTTAAAATCTTGTTTATGATTTAGCAAATCTCAGTAATAATCATTATTAATTCCATTAATAAGAATTCAGGCCAAAACATTTTCCACATTCAGAAATGAACCTAATGTCAGGAGTAGATTACCCTAAGCTCAAAACGAACTGTCAGATGCGCAGAAAGAAAATAATAAAATTGTTAGAACATATTGGTTAATATGCACCTGGATTTTCTTTCTCGCTTCTGTATTTTTTTCCACAGATACAAACTTTGTGCTGGGAAATGCTCAGATCGTGGACTGGCCCGTTGTCTACAGTAATGATGGATTCTGCAAGCTCTCTGGATACCACCGGGCTGAGGTCATGCAGAAGAGCAGCACCTGCAGGTAGCAGAATGTGAATGTTCAATCACAGTATCTCTACCAAAACTTTCCTTAAATTTACTTAATCCTTATTGTTCAAAAATATATTGTTTGAAACTGAGACCTTCCAACCCCACAGAGGAATTAAAAAACTGCAGGTACAGTAAGATGACAAAAGATGTGAAAATAAAGTTATAGCTCAAAAGGACCTTCACATTTATTGTGAAAAGACACACATTGGAACAAAGAAAACATTCCTACCCCTTTATCAATCTCATTCTCTTATACAAACCAGTTCTTTTACACAATGATAGTAATTAACCTACTGTGCACCTACTCTGTAAATATGTGCATATGGATTCCGATTAAAATATAATTTAAAATATTTGAAAACCACAAAGAGTGTGTGACAGAATGCAGAGATCAGAATGTTTGCCAAAGGATTCAGTCCTGATAATAGAGTAAAAGAGCTTAAGCATAACCATCACACTACAGAAATATAA
Source organism: Clarias platycephalus (assembly GCA_030068275.1). Taxonomy (NCBI): domain Eukaryota; kingdom Metazoa; phylum Chordata; class Actinopteri; order Siluriformes; family Clariidae; genus Clarias; species Clarias platycephalus. Next base: position 9,438,662 of record JAQQZT010000005.1, on the reverse strand, counting down.
TGTAACTGTTTTACAAGAACAACATCAGGAATAAACAATGAGACTTGCAAGGGAACACATCCTCTTCTGGGGACACCAGGGACACCCGTATTAAAATAAATAAAATATAAGATTCTCATTTATTTTAAAAACATTGTCTTTGTTTCACATTTATAGTAGTCTTGTTCTATGACCACATACTCTATTTAATTTAAAATATTTACATCTAGAAATAGGAAATAATCTGCATATAACAAGAAATTCTTGTCTGACGAAAAAGGTCTAAAAACAGCTTGAATAATTTTACCTTTTACACCAGACACAAACTTATACCTGAAATCCATCCTGGGCCAGTATCTAAGGGATAAGCTGGAGCAGATTCTGCACCAACAGGTGGCCACCCTGAAGCCAGCCCAGGGGCTATAGGCAACCCTCAATGAGACGTGTACCCACCATGACCTGGAGACAGTGGCTGAAACTGAAAAAGAGAGAAAAGCCTGCATCCACCAAGCTAATCCTTCTCCCCATTAGCAGTCTGCTTTTTGAGCATGTGGGAATGGACCTTTTGCAGCCAACACTGAAGTCAGTCTTACGCCATGAGTATAAACAGGTTCTAGTGGATTGCGTCACTCATTACCCAAAAGCAATCCCGTTTTGAAAGGCCACATCACAAGTCATCACTCGGGAACTCAGCCTATTCTTCTGCCACATGTGAATTCCAAAGGATCTGTGTACTCACCATGGTACATCCTTTATATCCTAGCTAATCTGTCTACCACCCATAGATTGAAAGCTTGGTAAGGGAATTTAGCTAAGACCTGAAACAAATGTTGTGGTGTGTAAAAGTAGGGAGAAACTGGGGTGCACCTTCTTTTTGCCATTCATAAGACTCCCCAAGCCTCACATGTTCTAAGTTCCTGTTCATGCTGGTTGCTCTCATTAGAGAATACACAGGGCACAGCATAGCAAAGTACTTCCCTCGTGTACCAGCCTGGCTCCCTGAGCATGCACATTCCCATTCGAATGTGCATGCTCAGGGAGCCAGGCTGGTACACGATGGCAGTACACCTAAGTGTGTGGAACATAGTATGTACGATTAACCATTATTGTGTGTAATTTAATTAGCATTTTCGGCAAATTCTCATGTTTGCTTGTTGTTTTATTGCCAGCTTTATGTACGGTGAGCTCACAGACAGAGAAACGATGGAGAAGGTGCGATTAACATTCGAGAACTACGAGATGAACTCATTTGAGATCTTAATGTACAAAAAGAATAGTGAGTTCCAAGGCGCACGCACGCACACACACACACACACACTTGATTTATTTAATGCCATCTTGAATGTGCAAGAGTCTGAAAAATGTATGGAATTTATAAACTTAAAAAATATATATTGGCATTTCTTTTATTACTTGTGTTACACCACGAGGAAACTCGAATTAACCGAAAAATTCCTCCATCATTGCTTAATCTTCATTGCTGCAATTGATTTGGTTCTGTGTTTTTCAGGAACACCAGTGTGGTTCTTTGTGAAAATCGCTCCCATACGGAATGAACAGGAGAAGGTGGTTCTTTTCCTGTGCACTTTTAATGACATCACAGCCTTTAAACAGCCCATCGAAGACGACTCCTATAAAGGTGCATATGGCCATAAAATCTTCAACATGTGTTATTATGATGTACTTTGTATATTGTAGTCAGTGAATAATACTGTATCTAGTGAAGTCATGAAACCCCAAAATGCACTGCAGTAAGCTTAATATCTAAAGATGGTGACAGAATGGCGTATAGAGTTCAGTGCAGGGGTGAAAATAGGTCCGTGTGGTCCGCAGTATTGAGGAGAGAACAGCTGCCTGCCAAAAAAACACATTCAAGATCCAGTCACAGAAGCACTTTCAGCAAGAAAGCACAAATGATAACATTATGTCATATATTAACACACTGTCTCGTTAGTAACCAAAGAGTCAATTACGTATTCAGGGCAGTATAAGTCATTCTGAATCGCCTCTGAACTGTCCGTATTGTGTTTCAGTCTTTTGTTACTCCTTACATTAGGCATTTGGCAGACGCTCTTATCCAGAGTGACTTACATTTTTATCTCATTAGTTGAGGGCCTTGATCAAGGGCCCAACAGTGGCAACTTGGTGGTTGTGTGGTTTGAACCTGGGATCTTCCGAACCGTAGTCCAATGCCTTAACCACTGAGCTACCCCTGACTCCTTGTTGACATGAGTGTGAGCTTCGATCAACATGCTGACAGGTTCATATCTCACCTCAACGCTTGGTTCCTGGACAATGCGAGCTACAAAGCTACCTAGTTTCTAACACAAGGATGAATCACAAATCTCTTTCTAACCCCTGATCAATGGCACTACTTGGAGTGTGGAACAAGGGATTTCACACACTACACAGTGCACTACTTTTAACTTCATTTACTGCTACAGTATTTGCGATTTAACCCTGGAACAATAAATTAGCTGGGCCTACCTGTATAATAAAGCAGTATAGTGTGAGTAAAGAGTACATAAAGAGAAACTCAGGACTGTCCACATCCACCATTGTTTACTCTCCACACGTTTCGGCTATATAGTACCAGTAAGAATTAAAAACTTCTTTCACCCCTGGTACAGTGCTGTATTGTGAGTGATGTGGTTCGGGGCATGTCCTTAGTAGACTGATGATAGTGAGAAATTTCTGATGGGTTTGAATCCTACATACTCTTCTGCATTGACAGTGTTGTGTGTGTATGTATGTGTGTGTGTTTGTGTTTTTGTCTCTGTATGTAGGTTGGGGTAAATTTGCACGCCTAACCAGAGCTCTGACCAGCAGTCGAGGCGTCCTCCAGCAGCTCCAGCCCACAGTCCACAAAGGAGAAAATGTTCATAAACACTCGCGTCTGACTGAGGTACAAATCTTACATAAGTTTATCTGGTCCAGCTGTATGGCATGTCACTTTGTGCAGTTTCTGACTATAATCCCCCCGTTACTCTGTTCAAAGTACAGTACACTCCGATTTTTATTATTGCTACACTCCCTTTGAAGACGGCTTCAAGGCACAATCCCCTGTTTGGGAAACAGGTCCATGCCTCCAACTTCCTCATGCCTACTGTACATAAAAATAATGAACAGCTTTGAAACGCTGGTCAGAAATCTCATTATTTGTTCACTACTGGACACACTATGGTTCTTATACCAATCATATCACAATATAGATTATGGCATCACACACCTCCTACACACAGCTCTGAGCCATCTGGACACCAGGAGGGGAATTTAAGTTAAAATGCCCTCCGTTGACTACATTTAGCATTTAACACCATAAAACCCTCCATACAGTACATACCATCCATACATCCCTCCATACATACCACCAAGCTGGAGAACCTGGGTCGTCCCCATGCCGGTGGATCTCTAACTTCTTGATTGGCAAAGTACAAGCAGTACAAGTGGGCAGACATGTCTCATTTTTCTTCACTGGATTGGACCCCAGGGCTGTACTGGATTAGTAGTTCATAGTGAACTTCAGCACAAAGCAAGAGAGGAGCCAACAGCCCCTTATGATTGGTTGTGCAGGAAAGAGGTGCTCTGGAAACAGTGTTGCAATCCACTTCACTTCATATGCGCTAAGCTCTCTGACCTGCACTCTATCTACCGCAGTTGGTGCTGGATCATGGCCAGGAATAAGGATGTAAGCTATCCAAACAATGGAATCTTTTTACTGTTGTGGCCAGGAAGGGTTGCATCCACTTCCACAGGTATGACCTTGGACTAATCCTTTGGATGACTAACACAACACCCACAACATCCTCTACGCTACTGATAATACATCTGTTCCATGCTTTTTGGTGTTGCTTGAGAAGATAATACCAAGAACGATGAATGCCACAGCTATTTCTACAAATGAGTGCTGTATGGGATATGAGCATATTATATAGAGGGGTTGTCGTTTCCTAAATGTAATAATAATTTCCTGTGTTATTCTTACTCTGGATAAGGGCTCCTATTAAATCCAGTAATTGTAAATGTCAGTAACTGTTCACCTGGCAATCTGTGTGAAGCTTATTAAATTTGTTCCTTTACCACCTGTCTAGGTGTTGCAGCTCGGCTCAGACATCCTGCCTCAATATAAACAGGAGACGCCAAAGACACCACCACACATCATCCTACACTACTGCGCCTTCAAGACCACATGGGACTGGGTGATCCTTATACTCACCTTCTACACAGCCATCATGGTCCCCTACAATGTCTCGTTCAAGACCAAGCAGAACAACGTGGCGTGGCTAGTGGTGGACAGCGTAGTGGACGTTATCTTCCTGGTGGACATTGTCCTCAACTTCCACACAACATTCGTAGGGCCAGCTGGTGAGGTCATCTCTGACCCCAAGCTGATACGCATGAACTACTTGAAGACGTGGTTCGTCATTGACCTGCTCTCCTGCCTCCCCTATGATGTCATCAATGCCTTTGAGAACGTTGATGAGGTCAGTGCTCAATTTATTCAATGTCAAATTTGATATGGTAACAAAAAAAATCATAATGTATATAGTATTTAGCAAAAGAAATGCTGGTTTTGTCTTGTTCCAACTACATTAGCAGAGGACAGATCATTTACAGCTTACCCTGATCAAAAACCAAGATAAAGCAAAGCAACGATACTAGCACAACGAAAATGTTAATTAAATATTGACATTGTGCCACCGGTGTAATAATCAAATCCTCATCAGTCTTAAAACTGACAGGTACAGAGGACATGACTTTCTTACTTTGAGATTGATTACTGAATGTCCACACACATCCACTGGATCTTCCATTTTACTAAGCACTGATATTAAGATTAATTGATGCTTCAACAGGTTAGTTGCACTAAATCATACTAACATCTTCGACATTGAAATGTGAAGGAGTATTATGGATTAAGATTATACACTCTAGTGCACACTACAGTATGTAGCTGTCAATGGCAGTGTTGTTAATTATTTATAATCAGACTTATAATCAACTTTTTTCCTGCATTTTTAAACACAATGCATTTATGTACAGGTTTCAGTGGGTTACAGTGATGTAGTTTTTACTTATAATGACTTGTCTTTTTTTATCGTTTCAAGCTTTTCTTTTTACATCCCTGTCTTTATTCTCATTTGCCCGTGTATGTGTTTTGGGAAACAAATATACGTAGGCCTTTGACTATCATGATATCATTTAACCTTTATGTTCTGTTTGGGGCGCTGAGACCCCAGAGCTTCTTTTCCAGCTAAAAACTTACTGAACAGCTTGATAATTCATGACTTTTCCTAATTATGTGGAATCTGCTCACCAGATGCTCTCTACAGTAATTTATATAGTACAGTAACTTCTTTTAGGGTCTCAGAGAACCCAGTGATAAAATATAAATTAATGTAAAAGATTTTTAGTAAATTTAAGATTCTGGTGTTCAGGGTAAGCTGAATCGTTCTTGCACATCTGCGCGCGCACACACACACACACACACACACACACACACACACACACACACACACACACACACACACACACACATATATATATAAACACAGACTACATTATTGAAATCTTTGGTATATACTTGTATAAAAATATTTGGGAGAAAAAAATGTCCATTTTGAATTCAATGCATTTTTATTATTATTTATTTTACTTTATTTTGGAGTAAGGCCAATGCAACAGAACACAAGGGCTATGTAGACATTTCTTTTTCAATGTAAATGGCATGATTCCTAGTGAAAGCAGAATGAACCAACTGCTCTTCTTCCTTCTTCTCCTCATCAAGTTCGATCAACTACTGTATTTATTTAAACAGTTATTAGAAAATAATAAAACACTGTAAATGATTCAACCATACACAGGACCATGTGCAGTGAAAAAAAAAAATCAACAAAAAGAATTAAAATGTGATCAGTGCAGAAAATCGGCAGCCAGTCTTGTGGTGCTGCTGGGGCTCAAACCCAGAACCTTCTGTATGTAAAGCAGGTGTGATTACGCTACACTAAGGAACCAGCTGGCATTGGTTCACATGAAACCAGATAATACATTATTATGCTTCAAGCGTTTACCCAATCAAAAATACTGAAATAATATTTTTTGCAAATCCAAAATCGCAAATGAAGTTGAGTAGAGACACACACTGATTGTGGGCTTTAAACTCCTTACACACAAGTACACTCCTCATTTACACAATCTTCAAACTCACTTGTACTGTATGCTCTTTACACAGTGTGCTGTGTATGCTTCTCACAAACATTTGTACACTCCTCATATACACACTTACTTGCTCACAGACACTCCTCACAAAATCTGAATTACACACAGAATTACTGCAGATCAAATAAAAATGGAGATTTGTACTCTTTTCACTCTAATTATTCACATGGCATGGATTATTTAATTGCGGCGATGGCTGTATGTTCGGGTAGACATCGCAAGGTGAAGTTAAAAGTGAAGCCACAATGTCTGCGAGGCCCTCTAGTGGCTGCAGTACAATATTTAACTGTGTGTTAATAGTGCTCTGTCGTTTTTGCACGTCTGGACATATCTACTGGGCTTGCTTTGGACCCAAGGTCTTAACTGCACAAGCTAACAATAGCCCTTTCAAAAACAATTCTGCATTATCCATAACACAGAGTGATGTGTGTATTCATTGTTTAGCATCCCAGTTATTTTGTTGGCTTTTAAAGCAAATTGATCTTTCAGCTTTCAGCCTGAAGTGTTCTTAAAACAGCTCCAGAAAGTAAGAGACATTTTTAGTCCAGAACCATCTTGTCTGGGACTCAGTACGCATCCATACTTGATATTTTTACACATTTTGCATGCAGTTTGGCTACACACATTCGGCAACACGCAGCTTGTACTGATAAATAATTTTAAAAAATGCTGGGTTATGAACACATTGCACAACATTACATCTTACTAGCTACTGCCTGTTCAGTATCAGAACCACACTTGTACACACGCACAACCACGTATGCACACACTCACGCACACACTCTGTTCTACAGGAGCTATTTAAATGTGTTGTCAGCAGCCGGCTTGGCAAACTTCAGTGTGTATTTTTAAATATGAAATATATACACAACAACAAACAATGCAGTTTTGTTTCAAGAAACACACATGCACACGTAATATAACAAAGAACCCTTAGATCTGCATGGAAGGCATAGATAGATACAGTCATGGGAAAAGAAAATACACCCTTCAGCAATTCTGTTTTATTTTATCTATAATAAATAAGTCCATAATTTATTCTTCCTATCCTCTGTCTTCTTTCTTTCTCTTTCTCAAATCTCTGTCTCTTCTCCTCAATGTTTTTCTTGCTTACTTTCAGCTTTGTGTTTGTGTCTCTATACTGTACGTCACTTTGCCTCTCGGTTTTTATGTCTCTTCTTTTTGTCTCTCTGTCTGCCTCTCAGGGCATCAGCAGTTTGTTCAGCTCCCTGAAGGTGGTGCGTCTGCTACGTCTGGGCCGAGTGGCACGTAAACTGGATCACTATATTGAATATGGCGCTGCCGTGCTCGTGCTCTTGGTGTGTGTGTTCGGTCTCGCTGCTCACTGGCTGGCGTGTATCTGGTACAGTATCGGAGACTACGAAATCATTGATGAGGAGACAAATGTGGCACGTAAAGACAGTTGGCTGTACATGCTGGGAGACACGGCAGGCACACCGTACCGCTTTAATGCCACGGGCACAGGTAGGTGGGAGGGTGGCCCCAGCAAGGACTCAGTCTACATCACCTCACTGTACTTCACCATGACCAGTCTGACCAGCATTGGCTTCGGCAACATTGCACCCACCACTGATGGAGAGAAGATCTTTGCTGTGGCTATGATGATGATTGGATGTGAGTAATAAAGAGAGTCGCATTTTCATCTGCTTATTAACTGAGTTTTCTGCTCTTCAACATGTTCATGCTTTTTACTCATGCTTATAATATGGTCATTGTCACATATACTGTTATAGCACAGTAAAATTCTTTTAGAAAGCTCAGCGATGACCCCAGAGCCTTAAACATTTGAACCACCACTACCCAGTGCATCCTACGATGATCATGAGTGTGATATGATGTCATACTGAATCCTGTGGTAGATATCAGACTTAAGATGGCAAACCCAGGACCCGCGGTTCTCTTGACTTGTGCTGAATTGTGAGGTAGTAGTAGCTCAGTGGCTAGAATTATATAAGCAGATGCCCCATTGGATAATTCACTCACTCTCATTCACTTATCGTCTATACCACTTTATCCTGTATTCATGATCGCGGCCGGCCTGTAGCCTATCCTGGAAGACTAAAGGCACAAGGCGGGATACACCCAGGACAGGGTGCCAATCCATCGCAGGGCACACACACACATACATACTCCTTCACACACTACAGGCAATTTGGGAACGCCAATTAGCCTGCAAGTCTTTGGACTGTGGGAGGAAACCAGAGTACCCGGAGGAAATCCACCAAGCACTTGGGTGAAAACCAGTGTCTGCCTGAAGTCTGGAATCCATGGCATGAACAAACGCTGATTCTCAAAGTGCTGCTTGTTTGTAGGTCTTTCTGCCTTAAGTCTTGTCTTTAAGTGAAAAGCATGTTCTATTGAGTTGAGATCAGGTAACTCACTTGGCCAGTGATGAATATCCCATTTCTGCTCCTTGGGTAGCTTTCACTGTATGTTTTGGGTCATTATCCATCTGCAATATAAAGTGGTGTCCTATCAGCAGAGTATAGCCCTATACATTTCAGAATTCATCCTGATACTTTTATCGGTTCTATTGACAGCCATACACGCTTATGCTGTGACACTGCCTTCACCATGTTTGAGAGATGATTTTCCTTCTCCATATTTTTCTCTTCCAATCATTCTGGTACATGTTGATTTTGGCAAAGAGTCTGGAAAAATGTTCTGGCAGTCTGGTCTGGCCTTTCTGTTCTTGAGTGTTATCAGTGGTTTGCACCTTGTTGTGAAGCATCTGTATTTTACCTCATAAAGCTGTCTCTTGACTGTAGACATTGACAACGACACGTCTAACTCATTAACAGTGTTCTTGAATTTGCCAGATGTTGTGAAAGGGTTCTTCTTCACCATAAACAGAACTCTATTTCAGTTATCTTTTGTCTTCCAGGCCTTGTCTGCTGTTGCTGAGCTTTCCAATTAATTCCTTCTTTTTAAGAATGTACCAAACTGTTGTATTGGTCAATCCCAATTTATTTGCTATCTCCGATTCCAAATGCAAAAAAAAAAAAAAACATACTTATCCTTGTTCCGAAATTTGTGGACCTGACTGTAGATAATGCATGACTCGTTGGGAAGCTGATCCTGCAAAGGGAATAAACAAATGCTACTGATAAGTTCTATTGAAAAGAATGTTGTTTTGGTACTTTTTTATTTATGTGAAATGTACCTGAAATTATAGAATGATGCAAATATTCCGGTTTAAAATATTTAAGTAGTTTGCTGTAGAGGTGCACATCAGAAGTGGAGCCTGCAGAATATTAGAAAGTTATCACTGGTTTTTACTCTCGCACAAGTGGAGCAAATAGTTTGCTTTCATCCGCTACGCTACTCAAATGTGATGATACAGAAGCAGGGGGATTTTTATTAAATTCTGCTAAAGCACTGGTAAATATTGGAAAGTGATAAATTATTCAGGCTTTGAAGTGCTGATTGTGACACACTATGCAAACATTAGGTCAGTAGTTTCCCTGAAGCTTTAAAGAGGCTTCTTACAACCTTACACAACTATTACTGTACATAACACCCAGCACAAGAATTGTACATTCAAGGTCAGTAAACCAACAAAAGCTAGTAACAGCCAGCGGTGTGAATATTTAACACACTAGGAGATGCTGGAAGGATCTCGTATCCTCTGAGCCATGCCATCACAGCGCTTTGTAGTCAGGAATGATGAACTTCAAACCGAAGTGAAAATGATGAGTTATTAAATATTCTGTCATTCTACCTCTGATCAAGTGTAAAAACTCACCATCTACACACTGCATTCTCTTTGTCCGTGTCTGTCACTCTGTCTCTCCTTGTGTTTCTCTTTTTCAGTCACCTCTCTCACACTGTCTCCCTCTCTTTATCTGCTTGAATGGCATGAATGTCAAAACAAATAACATGAGAAAATGAAGCTTATTATAAGGTTAATTTATTAAAGTGTACATGTTGGCTCAGTCTCCGCACACCTTCAGGGTTAGGGATTTGAATTCCCCTCCCACAGTCCAAAGACCTGCACTGTAGGCAGATTGGTGGTTCTAAATTGACAGTAGTGTGTGACTGACTGTGTGTGTGCTTATGTCCTGTGATGGGTTGGCACCCAATCCAGGGTGCAGCCACCCTTGTGCCCTAGGTTCCCCAGAATAGGGTCCAAGCAACCCGTGACCCTACACACAGGATAGGCAGCATATAAACTTAACACAACCATAACACCATTTTAAAACTAAAAAGCTCCATAAGTAATTTTTCTATAGTACAGGTCCCACGGTAGTCCAATGGTCCCTATACCCTGGTATTTTTGACAGTACCATGACAGTAAGTTACTACATGGTACTACTATACAGTAGTTCTACCATGATACTGTACATACTTTGATACAAGGGTACATGTCCGATATAGTACTGTTCATGGTTGTACCAGGTAACATAGTACTGTACAATGGGACATGTCTCAGCAAATATATGTTAGAGACCCTTTGGAGGTTACAGTAACAGGTACAGTACCATACTATATACATTTTACCATCATGGTAAATAAACTTAGAACTTATAAATACATTTATACCAGTTTCCTGGTATGGGTCTCATAGTACAGTACCATACTATAGTACATATACCCTTACCCTTACCATAACAAGAATTCCATTATGCAGGTACCATTGGGTTACCATAGTAAAATTTCGAATGGGATATTTCTTTCTCTTCCTGTTCGTCTTTCTTTCTCATATTCTTCGTTTCTCTCCGTCTCTCTTGATCTTCATCTGTTTTTTCTAATATAACACTCAGAGATGTGATGTCATAGGTCAGTCTGATGGCACTGTTGTGAACGTGACACAAGAAGTTGTGTTAGGGATTATACTAAAGAAATCATGTTGGCTTCTCTATACAGTAGGTTCTGATATTAAATGTAAATTACATGCAAATGATCTGCAGTGAATGTGAAGAAAGAAAAAAAAAAGGTTTTAAAAGCTGTTCCTAAATGTTATGATGTTCATCTGGCTCCTGCTGCCTCACCGTGGGAGGATTTGCACGAGCTCTAATGTACAGTAATTATGACTAATTCACACCATGTCATTACCTATGTGTGGAGAAGAGTCTCAGATTTTTATGACATTTTTTTAATTAGCCATCAGTCATATTAATTGGCCAAAGGACAGAAACAAAAAAAGAAGACAACAGAAGACCATTGGAAGGCAATACATGTTACACTCACAGACACACGGTTATTTCTTTTTACTTTACTCTGGTGATTGCACAGACCCTGTTAGACTATTAGACCGTAATTAATCTGATCATGTTATTCATGCTGGACAGCGTATAGATTGTTAGCAGGTTGCAATGAAAGTCAGCGTACAGATCGTTCCAGCTTTGCTGTAACACACTCGGGTGGTCATTTCAATTTCTTATTAAAAAGAAGCTCCAGCAGAATCTGACATCTAGTTTCTTGGAAGCGGAGTCTGTTTCAAATAAAACCAATTCACATGTGTGAGCAGATCGAATAACCACCAGGGCATGACATGGACAGGGAATGTGCACTGACTACTTCTTCTAGACGCGGTCAGACTCACAGCCAGAACTTTGGAGGCAGCGATGTAGAACTACAGTGCACTGGGGACTAGTGGAGATCAGGACAGGAATCAGAGAGTGGAATCATGCATTATAGCCAATTAAATCGTTTGCATTAGGCTTGATCATATGCATGATGTGCATTATACCCAACTTTAATATTCGCATATGTGTAATAAGATAATACATATTGGGCTAAGTGTATAAAATCGTCTTTAATGTGGTATAATCAGGGGGATTTTTTTTCTCTGTAATTAAACTTGCCTCCTGTAAGTGGCAGTGTATATGCTTGTGTGTAATTTTCTCTACAGTAAAAGCTTAATTGGATGTGAGCTCAGTGTTTCAGCCTGAGGGCGGTGATTAGGTAAGAAAATATGCAGATAATATTCCATGATAGTAAAAAAACAGTGCTTCTTCCACTTCTTCTTCTTCGTCTCCTGTACCAAACCACACTGCTATGGCCGTTTTTATGCATATGTGTTAATATATGTGCATTGTTAAGCTTCCCATGAGTGGTTCTCCACTAGCCCACTGTGCACTAAGCTAGCTTTGACTTAAGCTAACTCCCCTGCTGTGCAGGGAGGTGTGTCTGGTTTCGAACCCGGAAAACAATGTGACAAGATATTGAGATTGTGACATTTCTTTTGTTAATGTGATTATGGTCATATTTAGCCTCACACATCAAGGTGTGTGTAAATATTTGTACCTATCAATATTTTTTTCTGCCAGATGTAATTCTGCATAATATACGAATGTGTCAAAAATACAGTTTTTCTCTGTTGGCCCATGTCAATACACAGCCTTGATCTCCATTTCCCACAACACATCACAGTCTACAGCAAGGGATTACAATTCCCAACATTGCACTACTCAGTCACATTGACACTCACCTGAGTTTTAAACCTGCTCGCTCTGTATAAACAGACTCTGAACTTATGCTCATGACGTGCCTGACGTGTTTGGATATTTTGGTCCCATGTCTGTTCTCCGATTCCTGGATTTTGGCCCTGTTTAGGATTCTGGACTACATATTGGATGTGTATGCCTATGCTGTTTGCAGACCCTACAAGGACCCATAGGCTCTTATGGGTTAATAAAGAAACAGTATTCAGATGCATTTGCATCTGTCTCTAAAATCCCATGTGTGTTAATTTAAATTAAAATTTCATAGATCAAGATTTTTATAAAGCCGCCTTTTATGAATATTGTTAAAACCTAAATAAATAAAAACTCAATTGATTTGAATTGAATAATGTAGATGACTCATGAATTACCAGGACGAAATGCTGAAATGTTTAGAGCGGAATTACAAAAAAGGAGAATTAGATGTGATGTGAAAAAGAAATAAGTACTACCATGATTTATTTGTGCTAAACTGTGTACCCTGATGATTAATTAGACCGAGTACATAACCCAGGACAGCTGACAACTCTCAGCCAGAAATCCCTAACAGACCGAGGGGCTGGCCATGACGCAGTGGTGAAAAGCAGGAGGTGTTGTGTTGTAAGGAAGCAGCTGATGTTGCTGTAATCAACCCTTTGAGGAGTACACACCTCACTGCACATTGAAACACTGCAGATCAGTCACGTATCACTCACTTATGGCCTATAGTGATAATAAAGTGTTGCACAAAAAGATGCAAAAAGTAATTTTTCTTAATTGTACAGATTTATGATGTTATGTGGTGTTGTTAGTCGTTCGGCTGCTCCTGTCGAGGGGTCGCCACAGCGGACCATCCAGTCCACAAACAACTTGGCACAGGTTTTATGCCGGATGCCCGTCCTGATGCCAGAACTGCATCCAGTGGCTTGGGTTTGGGCATTGGGTGGAAATTGAACCGGGCCTTCCACAGGGCATGCGAGAAACGTACCACTGACCCACCAAAGCCCATTAATGATGATGGGCCACCACCTTTTAAGGACTAATGCTCAAATACATAAAAGTGTGAAGACTTCACCCAGTGTCTTCAGTGTGTACATTCTAGAGATGGGGGAAAGAATTGACTCAGTTATGAATCTCAATTCTTTCGTTTGAGGATTCATGTATCTCCACATTGACCCCAATTTTTTTTTATGATTTATTACACTTATAATAGACATGCAGCATTCAAACTGCCAGTTACAGAATTGGTGGTTTTCAGCTTGACCGAACACATTGGATAAAACCAAATCTGTGCACAAGAACCACATGTGCTCACAAATGATCAACATGCTCAAGACTTTAGAAGCATTTGAGGTGGAAAAAACATTGTATGTGAAGTTAGTTTGTATTGTTTAAATTCTGCGCTTGAGTATGAAGTGAGTAGAAGTGGGAATCTAATGCTATAAAGAATAGGCTACATTTAATTACTCACGTTCTTTTCAGTTGTGAAGCTGTTGCAAAAAGCTATGGTATAAAACCTTTGAATTATGACAACTTTCCTTTTTTTAAGGTTCAAGGTGTTAAAGTTGTAACAAAATCTGAAAACTCTTAAACACACATCTGCTTTAGTACAATCATCCAAACTACACCTCACACTTCATTAGAGTGATTTCTGAAACAAGAGCTCTGTTTGGACAGGATTAGTTTTCCCACTCAGTGCTGATCCTCTACACACGCTACTGCGTGATGTTTACACATTTTTTCATGGATGTTTTTTTCTATTCCTTGGTGAGAACCCAGCCCAAGAAAACTGGCATTTAATTAATAGTAATTTAATAAGTTAAAATCACAGACATTTGGTGGTTTCGGAGTCTCTGAGGCATTTAGCCAGTGCAAAAAGGTCTCCATGTTGTGTCTCAAAGCCATTAGATAGAAAAGGATGATAAAAACAAATTAAATTAGTGCACTCCCATGTCCAGAGTGTCCAGACTACGAGAGTAAAACCTCACATGACACTCTCATATTCAACAAAATTGTGTAAAAATGTGACTATGTGCATAGCAGACATTTGTATTCGTAGGAAATCAAACCTAATCAAATCATCTTGCTAAATCATATCTGTGAGAGATTTACTATTAAGACATTCAAGATAACATTATATAGTTCACACTGAGAAACACAAACAGTGCTAAATATTTACTGAGCCATGCTGGAGATGGTTTTAAATATATCTGCTTATGTATGCGTTTCAAGTAGATCATATGAAATAAGTAAAAAAAAAAAATGTAGGATTTGTTGTTTACGCTGATTTTACATTTCATTCTACGTTTCTGATAAAGTTCCAGCATGTGTAGCTCAGTAGCTCCCTGGAGAACTGCACTTTAAACTTTCTTACTGCTAGACTGCAGATTAGTGACTGTCTACATTGTTCTCTGGAGACAAAGCGGAACATTCGATACACACAACACATGATCCACTCCAACCTGTGAACTGTTCAATAAGCAATAAAAAACAAAGGTACGATTAAAACCACAAACCAATCAACTCGTATTCTTGCTGTTCTTTTCTTTATGAGGTGGTTGGAGCTGGGTATGGTGTTCTTTTCAAAAGCATTCATCCTGCAGGTGACATTTTAATGGGTTGAGTTGCAATAATTTTAATTGAACATCCTGTGGAACCTAATCAGAGACTTCAGACAGGAAATGATGCCATGAGATGAGGGCAGTGCGGTGTTAGGCTGGGCACACACCACACAGAAAGCTAAAAGATCCTGACAAGACTGGGAGTGTACACTAACACTAACCACTGGCGTCTGCAGATTTTTATGCCAACTCAAAACCAGTTGATCCTACACTTAACAACTGCCAGGTGAGGGATTATATACTATATGCACCCAAACTCTCACGACAACTCTCACTAGAGCAAGAATAAACATTCAAGATAAAGAAGGAGAAAAATTAATTAAAAAAATATGGATACAAGACCGGCCAGCAGTTTTACTGAGCACCGTAAGGCATTTGAAATGTCAGTTGTTAATTTGTTTTACATGCAAAAACAAATTAAAAATCTCCTGCCCATGATTCCACCTCTTCAGTGTTCACTGGATAGTGACGGTACACATTCTCCAGTCGAGTCAGTGACCGTAGGGTACAATCCGCCACATCGTCCCGAGTCGGCTGTGAAAAAATCAAACGTTTGATACACATACTGGCCGCAGCTTGTGCTGACTGGTGCAGACTGGGACGAACTCAACACCATTCTCAATCCTATACAAAATCCTATTCAAAGTCATGTAGTGCGTCCCCGGCTTTAACAGCACACACTCACGCATAGTTGGTATAACAGGAAGTGCATGCAGAAATCTTTTTGGAAATTATTTGAACCAAATGAACAGATGAACATTTGAATAGTTGAAATGATCTTTGATATTGATATATCTATATACAGTGGTGTCGAAAGTATTCACATTCATTACTTGGGTAAAGTATAGATACTAGGGGTTTAAAAAGACTTCTTTAGAAGTTGAAGTATCAACTCAAGCTTTTTACTCAAGTAAAAGTGTAAAAGTACTGGT
>JAQQZT010000005.1:9403724-9415011 GCA_030068275.1 Clarias platycephalus | reverse complement strand
CACACACACACACACACACACACACACACACACACACACACACACACACACACACACACACACACACAAAGCAAAGCCGAATATCCTACAAAATGAAGAATGTCCCACACTCCTGATGTGGTACAACTACTCAAGTCAAAGCATCACAAACTGTCTATTGAATAGTTTATCTCGCTGGGTTGGATATAGCCGTGGTAGCATATTTGCTCCGCCCACTGTATGAGAGATTTGTACAAACGTTTCAGTAAAGACATCTCAAAGCTCTCCTTATCAGTATTATAGAAGCCACACTGAACTCTGATGGACTTTCTGATAATAATGACATCAAGGAGGAACGGGATCAAATTTGGGAATGTCTCCTAACACACAGACAGAGAAAGAAACAGAGGACGAGCAAGAGACATACAAAGTGAGGAAGAGAAGTGAGAAAGGAAAGAAAGAGACAGACAGATATAGAGACACCAAAAAATGAAAGTTTGATAAATATTCACAGCAACATCGAGACAGACGGATACAGGGTTATAACATGTGTCTGTGTGTGTGTGTGTGTAGGAAAAGGTGACGTGTTTGGAGATGTCTTCTGGAGGGAGGTGACTTTAGCACAGTCGTGTGCTAATGTGCGAGCGCTAACCTACTGTGACTTGCACGTCATTAAACGTGATGCGCTGCAGAAAGTCTTGGAATTTTATACAGCTTTCTCCAACCACTTCTCACGCAACCTGCTGCTGACCTACAACCTCCGCAAACGGGTGAGTCATATACACACAAAATCATAACACAAACACATACAATTATAACTCGCGCACAAGCACACAGTCAAACCCTGCCCTGACAGAGCTATTGAAAAGATCAAGGCTTGCCAGGGGCTTGTCTTTTTCTTTTTTTGTAGGAAGTTGAGCATCAATAGGTTGGGGAGGTTATAGCTACCTTTATAATAAATAATTGCTTTCTCTCTCCCTCTCTGTCGCACACACACACACACACACCTACACACACACAGAGATTATTATACTACTTATCTTTACTATTGGTTTGGGCACTGCTCACCTCTCTCTCTCTGTCCACTGGCTTTACTTGGCCGTGGTGGGAAAAGTATGAACAATCTTTAAAAAAAAAACTTGTATTTAGGATACACTCACACTCATACACAAGCACAAAAAGAGAGAGATAGACTGAGAGAGAGAGAGATTTATTAGGTGTTTATGCACCTAGTGGAACGTCCAGACAATAAGGCAATATTAGTAAGTTACAATAATCCAACCTAGAGGTGACAAAAGAATGAACTAGTTTCTCTGCATCATGTAATAACATTATATTTCTTATATTGCCAATATTTCTAAGATGAAAGAAATCTATCTTGGTAATATTATCTACATGAGTTTCAAATGAAAGACTGGAATCAATACTCACACCAAGGTCTTTTATGGCTGCACATGATGAAACAGAAAGGCTATACAGAGTTACTGTGTACAAACAGAAACTAACTTCTAGCTGCATGTGGTCCTAGTACCAGTACGTTTGTCATGTCAGAATTAAGCAGAAGGAAGTTAATTCATATCTATTCAGAGACAACTGTGTGTCAACAGCATAACAGTGGAAACTAACACCATGCTTACGATTAGTTACCCAGAGGAAGCATGTAGAAAGAAAACATCAGTTGGCCTAAAACCGAACCCTGTTGAACACTAAACTTCATTTTAGTACGCATAGAATAGTCACCATTCAAATCTACAAACTAATAACAATCCGTAAAATAAGACTTGAGCCTGGAGAGAGCTCCTTAACTCCTACTACATTTTCTAAACTATCAAGAGAATAGATTAAATATCAGTATGATCAGACTGATACATTTCAAAAATGTTAGTCCTACTGCTGTGCTACAACCTTTTCTAAGATCTTGGAGATACAGAGAAGGTTTGATTTGTATCTAGAGGTTTAATAACTGCTATTATTTAGGAATGTAAGTTTTGCTAAGTGAACAGAGTATTTTTAACAGGGGTTCAGTTATTTCTGGTATTATCTGTTTGAGTAAATGTGTACAGGATCTAATACACAAGATAATGGTTTTGCAGATGAGATTAGTGACATTAGTTAAGTCTCTTGAAGGGGAGTAAAATATTGAAAGTGCTGATCTGATGTAGTTATATTATGACCTGCATCACTGTTTATTAAATTGTTTTGGTTTTAAATTTAAGGCTTGATTTTTTTACTCTTATTATTTCTGGTTATGTTTGTTATATTAGTATAGAGAACTTCAAATGCATACAAATAGTGTCTATGTTTTTGTACAATGGTCAGATTATCATCATAAATAACTGTTAACTCTCCTTCTCTACCGGCTAGCTGAGGCTGATGTATGTAGCTGTATCCAGGAGAACTAGCTTCATTTAATGCTACAGACTTTACATTTCTGTTCAACACAGTATAACAAACTGCTCAGTGATAGTTTCATTTAACAGTAAGCTCATTAGATGTAAGAGACCTGATATTTAACAGTCCTAGCTTCAGATCAGAGGTGCTGGCTGTGCATTCAGTGTGCTGTAATTTTATACTAATTAGATTGCTAAAACAGTCTTTCTACATTTTTGTTTAGCTCGGGGAACAGACACAGCCTCAATCTGCTGGAATCTGAGTGAGGACTATCAGACAATCGGGTTAACTTGCTTGTCCTTACAGCTCATCGTTGGTGTTGTACAGGATGTCAAATTGAACATGTCACTTATTAATAATGAGATCTGAGCTGTAATGTTATTGATTACAGCGAAAGAACTCCAAGTGTGTTACTGTACTATTCTCAGAGCAGGAAAAGTGATTCTATCTCTCTCTCACACACACTGATGCTGATACTGCAGACATTTGACATGCTTGCTTAATGCTAATGATGTTTGTATTTTAGAAAAACTAATTCGATATGTGTGTGGGGGGTATTTTGGCCTGTAACATCGAGACAATCACATATTTAATCATAAATCCATTTTTCTTCTTGTGTAATTGATCAGATTTAAAAACACTTTAAAATTACAGTACAGTATACAGACACAATTACATCTTTGTGTCCCAACTGCGGCTACAGTATGATTTATTACTGCTGTATGATTAGCCTTCACTGCAAAACTATACAGGGTGTATAATGTTAGCAAAACTACAGTATTTGTGTGTGCGCTTTTAGCAGCATGTGCCTTTAAAAAAATGCTTGACAAAGGGATAAAAATAGTGGAGTGATGATCGTGGAAAAAGAAGGCTGACGAGACAAGAGCTGCTAATGCAAATCTAACAGTTTTAAAGGTCATGATGAGCTCTGTGTGTGTGTGTCTAAGAGGTGGCTCTGCTCTCTAAGGTTTATGATCTATTTAATAGTCTTAAAAATTACATTTGTCAATTGTACTGTATCAAACACACTGACTTACACACACACACACACACACTTTCTCTCTTTAATAAATATCTTTTTGAAGTATCACTGTACAAGCAAGTGATGACTGTGTGTAATGTGACACCGGTCAGCACAAATAACAGAAGTAGAAAGTGCGTGTGTCGCAGTCAGGCAGCAGACAGAAAGACACACACAAAGACACATACACGAGGAATTAGGAGGCTAAGCTAAGCAATGTCATGAAGCAGTTGTGGATCTGCAGATATAACTCGTTTATTGTACACACAGTGAGTCCCGCATCTCAACATGATGAATGTAAAGTAAGTCACATGATCAACTGTCTCACATCTGTTTCTGAGTTTGAGAAATTGCCAAGAAATAAGAAATTGTCAGTTTACTCCTTCATTATGGAAAACAGTTGGAGAACCTTACGGTGGTTCTGTTTTCGGTGGTGGAATGAAACCAGACAACCCTGAGGAAACCCACATGGACCCAGAGAGAAGATGTCAACCTCCATTACTTCAGACTTCACTCTGCAATTTCTGAGAAATTACAGCTACCAGATCAAAGCTGCATGCGAACGTGTGATCCTGGGAACATGGAGCAATGAGAACATGGACTGTCAGATGTCCAATCAGCCTTGAGAAGATATTATTGGGTAAATTTAGGGACGATGTACTGATTATTTGGTCAGTTTTTGGGCGAGCTCTTAATCACAGGTTTGTTTTGTCGCCCGCCTGTGAAACTTAAGGGACACATAAGGATCACTCTCTATCGTCTCATGTTGTCTTGTATGTCACACTTCTGTTTTATCTGGAACTCTTCCTAAACCATTCATGGGAATTTGACCAAACAGAACCTTTTTTAGAAAGAATAGACATGCACTTGGTGGGCAGGTGACACACATCTTCCTTGGAAGTCCTATGAATCTTTTGCATTAAGATTCTTTTTTTTTTTTTTTTGCATAAATTTTAGAAACATTAAGTTGTTCACATTTCTGCGCTGTTGTTCGTGTAGGTTTGCAGAATCATTCAGGCACTGGGTTCACTGTTATTGTTTATATACAACATATTTCCTTCGATGAATTGCCTTTTCAGATGCACAGCAAGTCCCAGTGCAGCAGGTTACTGCACTTGTCAACATAGAGCAGTTCTCAGATAAGAAGTTTTTTAGCCGTCATGAGACGAGCATTTTCCATGATGTTCTCTGTGTAAATTCTCGCACCACAAAGCTGAGTTAATTACAGACCTCCAGTCCTGTGAGATTCTGGTTTATTTAATCTCTCAGGTATTCCAACTCCTCCAGTATCCATAACGACTCTTTTCTCCTCCTTCACAGACCCGTCTCAGTCTGTCTGCATTTAGAAACCAACAGGAACAAGAACAAAGGCTTTAAAGTCCATGTGAGAGACAGTGGGGAGCTCTATATATCTCTTTCTCTCTCTCTCTTTCTCTCTCTCCCCCCTCTCCCATTGCCCACTCTATTCATTCTCTGTGCTGTGCTGAGTTAGAGTAAGGAGTGTGTAAGAATGATAAGTGTGTGTGTGTATCACTTGCGTGTTTACGTTCACATGGAGAGGTAGCAGTGTGCAATTTTATGAGCCTCATTTATCATTCTTTAATATCATCACCCCATTTCCATGTGTGTGTAGGAGATTTTTCCTTCTAACTGGATATAAACAAGTCTCACAACCATTACAGGCTGTGGCCTAAAATCTGAATACAGATGGGTCTGTTCGGAGCAGTTAATAGGTACAAATACTGACAGCAGCAAACTTCCAGTCACAACCAGGAGACAGACAGACAGATAAATAAACAACAAACAAATATAACTTTACTTCATTATCATAGGAGAGCAGAGATTCCTGAAGAATCTCACTAGTCAGAAGAAGACAGTTGTGTATCAATAACCCCTGCTCCTTTTATTCACTAGGTATAAATCACGAGGTATAAATCATGGAACACTGAATGTTGCTTCTTCAGTTTTATTCAGTTTATCCTCAACATAAAACACGAATCATCCACGGCACTCTGACGGAGTTCTTGACAAACGTTGATGCAATGTTCCTTATGCTCCTGGGTCAGCAGGATTGCCTGGACTGTTTCGTATGACACCAACAATGGCAGCAATGTTGTGGATTGCTGTAAATTTGCTGAATCATGTTAAATGTTTCTGTAGCAGATTTGCTCAGTTTCACACAGAATTTCACATTTGCTCTTTGTTCTAACTGGCCGTCCATGATGAAATAGCAGATGTGGTAAAGCTCATGGTCAGAAGTTGCACAGCTTATGATGTACATAAGACAATGTCTTTTGGCACACAGACTTATAAAGGTCAGTGCTCCCTGTAACTGTGAGTGGGCCCAGCGTTTCAGTCATGAAGTGGGGAGTCCTATCATGATTTTGTATCCAAGTATCCAAGCACTAGTGAAACACTGGGGTAAGTGCATTAGTGTAGCAGGGGATTATACTGTATAGAGATATCAGGAGTGTTTACTCTCAGAACTGTTTTTTTATTCTGCACGATCAAAATTCCCACTTCGACTTGAATATAAGTCCCCTTATATAACAGAAGCTTTTATTCAAGTAGACCCTTTCACCCTGGCTTAGTGTAAATGTAAATCTGCTCACGTACCTGCTGAGTACATGAGTGCAAGGTTTGCTCCCATCTTAAAGCACTGGATCCAGCAGACATCAGCACCAAATGACAGATATAATTTCTCTCTTTCTTGTTTCTAAAATCTTCAAAGGCACTGTATACACTCAGCTGTCTCTCTATCTACTGTATCACAGCACAACCTCCAAGATCCAAACGAGTCTGGATTCAAAGTGCCACATTCCACAGAACTCTTTTGCCCATCACTAAGAAAGCTCCATTCTGCTAGATCAGCCAAACTGTCTTCTGTCCTCATCTTCCTGACCTTTCAGCAGGGTTTGACAAGGTCGACCACAATACTCTTTCATCCATCCTCATGAGGATGGATGTCTTGGAAGCTTAATCATATGAGGTGATGTGAAAGGGTTCCACATCTGCTGCATGCTGATTCAACTGGTGTCCCACAAGGCCCAGTACATGGTCCTCTTCTGTTCTCACTCTCTTTCTAGGTCAGATCCTGACACTCAATTCCTCCTCTGGTTTCTCAGACAATCATGTTTCTGCTCAGATTTCAGCATGTCTGGCAGACATCTCATCATGGATGGTGACTGAAACTTAGTCCTAGTAAAACTTCTCACCTGAGATGTTTCATTCACATCAGGATCTTATGATCTCCCTGGACAAGACAGTGGTCTCACCTTCGGGCACTTGCTACAAACTCGGGTAACCCTGGACAGTTGTTCTTTTATATCTCACATTGTCAGTCTGACACACTCTTGTAGATTTCTTCTTTACAGCTGAGTCACTGACAGTCTTCAAACGACTTAAGTCCTACCTTTCACCCCAAGTACTTAACAAGAACAACAACAACAAAACTCCCAACAGTGTTTTGGACTGATGGTACTGATGGTCAATAACTTATTGAACGTATATACTGTAAGGGTGTATCTACCACTAGAGACTTCAGAGCACAAAAAAAGAAAAGGAAATGCATAGATGATTCTTGTTATATAATCATCATAATTGGATATTGTAATGCTGTTAATCCAATTGTGTAACTATTTAAAAACAACATTTCAAAGCTTTATGTAGTTATATGTATAAAAAGGAATAAAGGTGTGTATGGAAGAAATATGTTTATGAACTGCATTAAGTCTTGTAACTCTTTATGCGTGAAGATCTTCCTCCAAAGACTTTGAGGATAAAAATACACTTCTCTACACGCCAAAGGCTGAGGCAGAGAATGTTATTATGATCTGTGCTCAAAATTGGCACAGTTTGTGTTTACTGCAGTGTGTGTGTGTCTCTCTGTGTGTATTGCAGTAAAACCTCACGCTGACCACAGGCATATGGAGGTTGGAGAATGCTGGCAGGATTAAACATTACACAATGGTGTGTGTGTGTGTTTCTGTGTGCATTGATTAAGGCTGTGAAATGTAACTGTGTGAGAGAGAGAGATAGAATGAAAGAAAGAGGGAGAGTGAGCAGGAGAGAGAGAGAGAGGACAGCTGTCCAGACTCTTTGTCCTTTGTGGTTAAATATGCAATACATGAATATTCACATCATCAGACACGTAGCACTGAATTCTGGCAGTGTGTGTGTGTGTGTGTGTACTGCTGGTTCAGGGTTAAAAGTCACTTTTAATTTAAGGTCAGCAGAATATGATTCTGTTAATTATTTATCATTAATAATTCATGATAAAGAAAATGTCTTTCAAGCACTCTAGACCTGAGAGAGAGAGAGAGAGAGAGAGAGAGAGAGTAAAATAAAGTTATTTATAGACATAAACTAGAGACTAAAAAGCGATCCTTATCCGGTTTATATGAGATCATAAATAAATCCCTTTTACACCTGTGTGCTGTGGAGTCAAGCAGTGCTGAACCGATCTACAGTAAGAACGTCATCAGGTTAAACTTTAAGTCTAGTGTATCAAACTGAAGGTACGAACTGTTCAGTGATGGAGACTTTTGTATAAGCTGTTCTTAGATGTTCTAGGTGGGACCATCAGCTGTAACCTCGGTGCACTTTAGGCTGTCCATGGGGAGCATACTTAGTGGTGAGACAAAGAGAGAGAGAGAGAGATCAAAGTAGATGAAAAAAGTAGAAAGGTGTTTCAAATAAAGATTAAGACAGAGACAGAAGATGAAACCAGAGGAAAAAAAAAAGTGTGACTGTGATGAGAACTATAATGTGTCTGCTCTTCCACTAGAGAAGGTTAATAGAAATCTATCCCTCCATCAATACCCCCTGCTCATTGGTGCAGGAATTTCTGATGTGGATGTGATGTTCAGCATGACTCAAAACAAATTTGTCTCTGAAAAATGCATTACTACTGATAAAAGAAATGCAGAGACACACATATCCAGCAGGAGGAGGGATGAATCAAGGCGGAACTTCCAGACTCTGTACAGATGAAAAGTAATTGAACACCATTAGTGATGCTCGATAAAGTGTGTAGCAAGATGATGATTTTATATTCAGTGGCAGCTGGTGCAAAAAAATTTGGGGGGGGGCGCAAACAAAATTCAAACAAAACTTTTAATAATCGTCTGTAAATAGCCATTTATCAGGTGATTAAGCATCATTACCCGCCACGATCACTTGATTGCTGAGATCAGGTCAATCTGGTCCAAACTTAACTTTTTTTCTTTCTTCGTCCGATCGCCTTGCGAAGGGCTATTTTAGCAAAGAAATTACAGAATTTCCTCTCATATTTAGCTGGCTTCTACATCAATCAATATTCAATACATTAACTAACAATCTGCTGACCGTTAATAAGACACATTGAGAATGGTCCAATCATATGAGCCCAAATATTTAAAAACAATATTGATTCGCTAAGAACAAAAGTGGGAGGGTTCGGGGTGCACAGTGCTGCGCCCCAAGGATGATTTGAAAAAATCCAATTAGAGCTCAGCCTCAAATCACATGCTTTTCAAAAATTTACATGCCTACATAGACACTCATTTGTCTGGCGCCCCACGTACACGAACACAAGTGAATGTAATACAGTTTAGATTTTTTTTTACTGTAAATAAATTATATTAAGAAATACAGCGGAATGTTGTGACTAAATAACTATTTCATTATTAAAATAAATATTTATTATGTTAAATAATTACATGTTAAAGTAGCATTCTTCTCTGCCTAACTTTAAGGGGACGGCCTTATTGATCAGCCGGCACTGTTTAAATATTTATGCACTACAGCACTGCTCAGTCCTGGATTCTGAAGTTTAGAAGGTGATGATTAATTCTCTATAACAGCAGGGCTGACAGTAGCGCAGGTTTATTTTAACATGCTCGTGCCATCGATGACATGAAGTTTTCTGAAAGGAGGATGTTTATGTAACATTTATGAAGAGAGTCTTCAGCATCGGCAACAGTTACAGGAACACCTCTGGCTGCCTGTGCCCCGGCGCTGTTTTTCTGTCCAGTGTATTTCAGATCCTTTTATTGTATTGTTCCTTATCTACGCTTTAGGGACATGTGGCTCTATAAACCTTTGCCTTATGCCATACTAGCTTGGCTTGCTGTCACTCCACTGCTCCATGTGTAGCTATTTTGATACTCCAGTACACTGTGACTGAGCTAATCCAGCTACAGTCCTGCTCCACTAAGTCACTTCTTCTCTGCACCTTCAAGACGTCACCCACTGCCCACATCCACATTTTTGTGACTCTACAAAAATCAGCAGTCCGGCACTAACAATACTTGTTAGTATTACACACCTGAAATACTATAATGCTTTCTTATTTAAAATTTCTACTCTGTAGGCATTTTCTCCTAATATTATTTTACTGGGTGATTTTATCATTCATAGGGAAAACCTCAATAATGTACTCACAAGGGAGGAATTTTACGGAAACCTGGTACCTATCCTAATAAACTCTCTAATACCATTTTTTTTTTTTTTTAATTCTGATAGTAATCTGTTTGAGTAATTCCAATCAGGGTTCCATCTTAAACACAGTACAGAAACCTCCTTGATGAAGTCACCATTGCTTCAATTAGTGCTTCAATAATTGCTGCTAATGCTGGACTCTTTTTGACTGTTGGCCTGCATACTTTAATCTGAGTGCAGCGTTTGACACGGTCCTACTCACGATTTTGTTAGACTGCTATCTTACTATTTGCATACCTCTTACCTGATTCACTTCATACCTCTCTGACCACACCCCCAGTTTTCATTGTCAGTCACTCCCTGCCCCTCAGTCTGACGCAGTTTTTATTCTCAATCTCTCCCTGTCAGCAATGGGGTTCCCCCGGGCTCTTTGCAAGGTCCCCTTCTGTTTCTGTAAATTTCTA
The DNA here is from genome assembly GCA_030068275.1 of Clarias platycephalus. Lineage (NCBI taxonomy): Eukaryota > Metazoa > Chordata > Actinopteri > Siluriformes > Clariidae > Clarias > Clarias platycephalus. The sequence continues at coordinate 9,404,736 of JAQQZT010000005.1, read as the reverse complement.
TGGAGGAAATTCATACAGTTTGTTTCTGTTATTATGCAGATGACACAGCTTTATGCGTTCAAAAAGCCTGACTCCGCCCTTCCACCCTTCTGTCTCACCAACTGACTACTGGAAATAAAAACTTGGTTCTCGTGCAAATCTCTCAAGCTACATAAGAATATGACAGGTTTTTAAAGGTTCAAAAGATATAATCTAATAATTTTTCACTTTCTCGTCACAATGTCCTCAGTTTGTCCATCTCCCCAGGTTAAGAATGTAGGTCAATTTTGACAACACTGTCTTTTGTATCCTATATTAACAGTGTCTCCAGATCATTACTTCCATCTCTTCCATCCACCGCTTGTCTCCTTCCATCCCGTACCCAGCAATCCGGGCATCGCAGCCATTCTCACTCATGCACAGGTCACCTCAAATATTGATGATTGTAATTCACTTTTATCTGACCTATTGATATAACCTCCTTACTTAACTCCCACTTATTCAGAATGCTGCTCTCAGAATCATCACCCAGACTCATTGCATGAATCATGACAATCCCCCTTCAACAACTCCACTGGTTCCCTTTCAAATTCTGTATCGATTTAAAAATTCTTATCCTCAGTTTTAAAGCTCTCATAATCTTGCTCCACCTCCAGCTCAGAGCTTTTACAATTTTACACACCTCTTGTTCTCTTTGTTCCTCTGCATCGAGGTGACTTTTTACACCCCCTGCCCATTAGACTACCGTCGGCTTTGAGCGCATTGCTTCTCATCGCTGACACTTACTAATTTAGACACTTACTAATTTTTATCAATATGTGTCCTGTCCGACCAGGCGGGACAAGAGTCTGGACCTTTGTTATGAATCCGTAAAGGACGCATATAAGTCATTGCTATTACCTCCCCTTGGCTCATCCGATCATAACTGTGTTCATTTAATTCCTACATATAAAACTGTTTTAAAAAGGCAAAAAGCACAGACAAAGGACATAATGGATTGGACTACTGAATCTGCACTCTGTTTGCAGGAGTG
>JAQQZT010000005.1:9391344-9402156 GCA_030068275.1 Clarias platycephalus | reverse complement strand
GGAGCTAAATTCCGTTTGTTGTTCTTGGACGGAGAGACTCACGCGTTGCGAAACTTTCGCGGCAACGATACAAAAACAGGAAGCTGCATTATATAAAGGACATGAATACTTTTCACTGCAATGTTTTGAGTGGGAGAAACTAAGTGAGTGCTCCAGACAGCTGAAGCATCCGGGGCAGAAACTGTGCAGGGGCAGAAACGATTCAGGTGCAGTTTGTGAAACTTCAAGAGGAATGTTTAAATTCTAGAAAATATCCAGACAGCTGTGGCTTCTGTTCCTTGTTACGTAGTTTTTGTTTTTATTTTTTAATAATAGAAAATGTCAGAAATGTCATTTAGTGAAAACTAGACTCTGGGATGATGTAGATTCGAATTGGGAAATTAGGTTTAATTCAGATATGTGCAATTACAGTTTAATTTTAGTTGAACAAATGTTTTAACATAAATGAGACTGCGTATAAGTACAGTAACTTGATGTGTTTTTCTCTAAAACAACAGGTGGCAACTTTTTCTACATGGGTTTTATACTTGTGTTAAGTAATTGCTTCATCATTTTGAAATGTGTGTTCACAGATTGTGTTTAGGAAGATCAGTGATGTGAAGCGTGAGGAGGAGGAGCGGCTGAAGAGGAAGAACGAGGCACCGCTCGACCTACCCCCAGATCATCCGGTGCGACGCTTGTTCCAGCGCTTTAGGCAGCAAAAAGAGGCGCGGCTGGCTGCGGAACGGACCAATCGTGATGAACTAGATGTAGAGAAAGGCACTGTCCACAATGACATTATCACACATGACCCAGTGGCCACCACCAGCATCGTAACGGTCACTGAGAGCCCGGCCACACCCATTCCCTCAAGCTCTAGGCCTGGTCATGTGCGAAATCAATCGGATCGGGATAAACTGCAAGCACCTAACGCACTTGGAGTTCTCCGGGCAACAGAGAACCGTGGCGCACGGGGTTGGGCTCGGTTCAGGGAGAGCAGGGCCCAACCTGAGCGCTGGGCCAATGTAGCTAAAGCCGAATCGATGGAAACTCTCCCTGAGCGTGGCTGCAAATCGGCCGAACCCGGGAATCTGAAAAAGACAGACTCTTGTGACAGTGGCTTTACCAAAAGTGACCTGAGACTGGATGAAGGTGGTGGAGCTAGAACACCTACAGACCGCAGTCCGGTCAGTCAGCTGGACAAAAAGCTGGCACTTGTCGTCCCGCCCATCCCCGAATATACGTTTCACAGCACGATGCTCGATTTGCGTGCTGAGCTCAGGGCCGATTTATCGTCACTCGGGAGTCGCATGAGTGCACTAGAGGTGCAGTTGGCTGAAGTGCTGCAGCTGCTTCGGGCCAGAAACGCTTCAACAAGACACACTCCTCCGTTATTTAACATCTCACATCCTGCATCACCTGACTCAGACAAAGAGGACATTTTCTGCTAAAGGTACATGTGGTGAAAGGAACTCCAGATGTTTTTACTGTTATGAGGACATCATATGAAGAATATAATTTTTTTACTAAATAAATGCATCTTAAAACTGAGCCAGAAGCTTTCATTTCTGAGTATTATGGTTGAATTTAATAAGAATTGTTTCTTAGTTTAGCACTGGAGCTATGATGCTAATGGTAATGTTGCTCAAAATGAAGAGAAATCACCCAAAAAGTATATCTCTTGCAGGGTCCACACTGACCACACCCACTTACATAACAATATGTAGCTCATTCCTACATCCTTAATGAGGTCACAGATGTGTTGATGTGGTTTACGGCTGTCATCTATACATTTTATTTAAAAGTCATAGTGTAGCTCTGGGTGCCCTGCGATGGATTGGCCCCCTGTCCAGGGTGTACCCTGCATCGTGCCCCAAGTCTCCTGGGATAGGCTCCAGGCCCCCGCGACCCTGAATACAGGATTAAGCGGTATAGATGATGAGTGAGTGAGTGAGTGAGTGAGTATAGCTCTGAAACATCAGTCGTGGAGGATGTTGTCACAGACAGTTGATTAATGAAAGACAGAAATATCTGACATCACTGGATTCAAATCTCACATATGAAACTGTAATCATACAGGTGATGTTTGTGTTTCTCAGTGTCTTTAAAACACACAGCCTGTAGTTCAGATAACGCTCAGATAAGGCTCGGGGCATGAAACCTAACACAAGCTTTCACTACTGTACCTAAAGGAACTTTAAAATTTTTAACTGTTCCGAAAATGTTTTGCTGCCTGTTAATGTTTTTTTTTAGTTAACGTTGGCTACTAACACAGCGATATTCTCAGTACTGCTAAAAGTCTACCAGCAGCTTTTACGGTCTAAGTTACTCAGTGCATGAGTTGATGTGTATTAATCAACACACCGTAAAGATTATTACAATAACTTAAACCATCCTATTTGTATCACATGACATTCGCTTCACTGATGACTGGATCTTCAAGTGTTTAAAAAACTGCATATGGATTATGTGAAGATTCTTTAACCTCACCTGCAGAAAAAAGGGGCAGGGCAGCGCTAGAAATAAGTCTGCATCGCTGAACATGCACTAATTCACTTATTACAGCAAGTTACAGCTCTGTTATTGATCAGAGAGGAAACCGAGTTTTACATGAGATTAAGTTACACACACAGAACTGTAGAAGAGAAGGCCAGCTGTTTCTTGTCAAGTATCACTTTATTCATTAAGGAGTCAATCGTTATGAGTTTCGACTCATTTGTTTTTCAGGATTTACCAGGATTCCATTCCTGCAGTCACTTTCTCAGATCAGAGAACATCACTCCTCCCCTACTGCTAACTACATCTGCATCAAAGTTCTAGTGCAACACTCTCACACCCCCATCCGTATGTATGCACACATTAAAGGCATTATATTTGATTGCATGAATGCATTTGAGCTTCTGTATATAAAACATATATTATTTATTATAATAAAGCTTTTTGTACATGACTCCATGTGTTTTGGTCTTTTCATGTAGTTATGATAAAGCCAATTCAGAGCAATTAGCGCATTAACAGTTCATTAACACACAAAACGTATTAATTTAATATTCAGTATTTTATATATGCACTATATAGGTACACCTCTGTACCTGTCAGTCCCAGAGAAGGAGGTGTGGAAGCTAAGAAATGAGAAAGTCACAGATGAGGAGTAATGATGGAGAGATTTATTTATTTATTTATTTTTACCTATAAAGAGCTGAATGTCGTACTAAGTTCAAAGTTATCAGGTGCTAATATAGAGAAACAGAAGGATCTGGCTCTCAAGATGTTAAAATAATTTTAATGCAGAAGTTTTGCATTTTTATATGATTTTAAACCTCATCATACCCGCAGTCCACACCCTCCAAAAACCCCCAAACCCCTGTGAATCTGAATGTTGTGTGCGGCGAGATGACTTTCGCATTTCCGTTTCTTCTATCACGTTGTGTTCAGTTATAAAATGTTGTTATCTAAAAAACAGACTGTGAGTGATATTTTTCTTTCACCTTTTGTGAGAATCGTTTATCTGCCATGTGATATGCGGGTCCTTAAACCGGTGGCACGAGGCTTCTGAACTTCCGGAAAATTTCGGCTCCTCTGATCTGATCTCCCCGTCGTCCATGGGTGTCTGCTCTTCTTCACCTGCAACAGCGGACCGGCACACCAGGTCTCCACACCCCTGCATCACACCATTCATTGTGTCACTGCTGTTTTTCAGGTAACAACAATCTCATCATAACAACAATGTTTATTTTTAACATTTCTTTCCTACGTCGCCGTTCACCTGTGTAATGTTTCTCAGCCTCTGTGTGTTCCTGTGTCGCTGGTAGCGCTAACACCTTCAGCAGGGTCAGGCCTAGTGTTAACACTATTTTCATGTTAATTACATTAGCAGCATGGGTGTTGGCATTTTTGTCCGGCGCAAAGTAGTTCTGCCCACTGTGAAGTGTTCAACCTGCTGAAAACATGGGTATTGTTCTCCAACCTTGAGGATAGGTCAGACTTCTTTTTTTGTTATAAGAATTCGCTCTCACCTGTGATTGGGTTGTGCGCTTTACTACATGTGAAATGTGAGCCAATCAGAGCTCCTTCCTCAGCCAGAGACCCAGTGGATTATAAAGTAAAGACAGGAGGGAGAGCGTTTTCTCACAAAGTTTACTGATTTCCCTTACAGAAACTTTTCAACTCAAGTAATACTACCCCCCCTTGTGGGGCAAACCTGCAGAGAAAGAATTACACCCTCTCTAATTCGGATCGAGCTGGATCGGATCAGACTGTTTCCACTGAGGTTTTTTGTAATGCATGTTTATTCTGATTATTAGTAGAATATCAGAGTCCATAAGGCACACATCTCTGGCTCTGGGGTGTCACTGCTCTAGGGTTTGCTCACTCCAAGGTCCAGGTTACTGGTGTTCACCTACTGACTCTCACCACACTGCAGCTGTGGCTATAACCTAGCCGAACTGCCCCCTGATCCCTGGCTGCATTTCAGGCTTTAAGTGGTGGTATAAAATGCTAAAGGAAGAAGAGCATGAAGCGATGCACCCATCATGCAAAGTGGCCTTTGTACAAGCCTCTGGAGGCAGTGTTATGATCTGGCGTTGCTTCAGGTGGTCAGGTGTACCTACCTTCAGCAAACATGACACGGTCTTGTGTCAGTTCGGTACACACAAGAACGGATGCCATACACACATCTAGACACAGTGGGACAAACATCACGATTCCCAGTGATTATATGTACACATACACGAAAAGCCACTAACAACCTGGAAGCCCAGTAACCCAGGGATGTTCAGCTTCAGTCCTGGAGGGTCAGTGTCCAGTATCCCCTAATACACTACCCAGTAACCCACTAACCCCTAACACACTAACTATTAACACACTCCCACTAAAACACTAACCAGTAACACACTATCCCAATAGGGGGGGGAGCGGTGTTAAAGACAAAAAATGAATGAGACAGAGTACAATATCCAGAGAAATAGAAAGATGAATGCAAAAAGTGTGTGTGTGTGCGCGTGAGAGAGAGAGAGAGAGAGAGGAGGTTGGGAGCTCGACATGTAAAGTTGAAAAGACCTGGCAGCACATCTAAGAGAGAGACAAGAGTGTGTGATCAGGAAACACACACACACAGCTACAAGATTACTTATGCAGCATGGAGCACCACCTTATTCTGCTGAGTGACAGCGAGCTCTGATTGTTTCACGTAGCAAATAAAAAGCATAATGATGCATGGTTTAAACATTTAAATATGCAAATCACATGCAAAATATATTACCATCCAGATGACTACTAGTGTACATTATCTGCCTCAAACCATCAGGCCACACCCCCTGCCTGTATCTAACACTGAAGTGGAGTGAATCTCAGCTGCGTCGTTAGGAAGAAGCTGATGTTCAGTGTGAGTGTTTTCTCTCTGTGACCAATTTTTCAGACATCTGGGATTGTACATCGTCAGAACATACATCAATAATGCTGTCTTAGAGACTGAACAAGTAACAACTACATCCATCATTGTGGGAGAGAGAGAGAGAGAGTCTGCATACACTGATCACCCACAACACTAAATCCATCGAGCTAATATTGTATACAGTAGTTCCCCTTGTGTCTCTAAAACAGCCCAGCTCCATCGAGGCCTGGACTCCACTAGACCTCTGAAGCTGTGTGTGGGTCTGGCTCCAGGTAATCAGTGGCAGATCCTTTAAGCCCTGTACGTTGTGAGATGGAACCTCTATGGATGTGTTTTTCCCGGACATCCCACAGACGCCTATCTGGAGATTTTGGAGGCCGAGTCAACACCTCGAACTCTTGATCATGTTCCTCAAACTGTTCCTGAATCAAGTGTGTTCAAAGATGCAGAAGGGAACCATGTTTAGGTTGGTGGTACGAGTCAAACTAACATCCACATGAATAGCAGCTCCCAAGGTTTCCCAGCAGAACATTGACCAGAGCATCACATTGCCTCCACCGGCTCGCCATCTTACCATAGTTCATATCCTGGTGCCATCTCTTTTCTTGGTAAATGACACTGGCCATCCACGTGATGTGACCCATCAGAACAGGCCACCTTCCTTCATTGCTTTTTGGTCCAGTTCTGATGCACACGTTCCCATTGTTGAAGCTTTTGACGATGGCCATGTGTCAGCCTGACCGCTCTGTAGATATGCAGCTTCAGACTCAACAGACTCGACTGTGTGGTCTGACTCCTTTCTATCAGAATAAGCAATTCTGTTTTGGTTTGAGCTACAGTAGCTCTTCTGTGGCGAGCCTTCACTCCCCATGTGCATCAGTGACACCCATGTTGGTTCACCAGTTCTCCTTCCTTGGAGAACCTTTTGTAGGTCCTGATCACTGCAGACCGGGGACATCCAACAAGAGCTGCAGTTTTGGAGACGCTTTGACACAGTTGTCTAAACCTCACAATCCGGCTCTTGTCAAAGTCACTCAACTCCTCCTGCACCCCCATTTTTCCTGCTTCCAACACACCAACATTGAGAGCGGACTGTTCACTTGCTGTGTAATATGTCCCATCCCTGACATGTGCAGCTGTAACCAGATAATCAGTGTTTATTCACCTGCAGTGGGTTTAAATCTGGGTTTACACAGTATGTGGTCAGGTGGAAGCACTTGAACAAGTCACATTAAGTAAACAGCAGCAAGAATTCAGTCCCCTGGGATAAAATCATTAATACAGATAAAATGAATACTAAAGCATTAAATAAAGTCTCCTGTGAAAATGATGAGGTGCTGATCCTGAGCTGGATTGGAGACAGGTGGTGTGTTATCCAGGCCCGTGGGTCAGCACTCACACTGGACATCTCAGAGTCAACAGCAACACACCTGAGGCACCTTGTCTGAGACGTAACTCCAGATCAGAGACAAGAAATCCCCCCTCGTCTTCACACACCACCCGTCTGTCTCACTGAAGCAAGATCAAGTTCACACAAAGTCTTCATGTCTTTCTACTGTCCATCTCCAGTCCAACCTGCGCAAAAAAGTACAGACACCCGAGGACAGGAACTGCCATGAAGGACCAGCCTGAGAGAAAGAGAGAGAGAGAGAGCGAGAAAGAGAGAGAGAGAGAGAGAGAGTTATATATTTAACATCTAAATAATAAGGATTATAAATAAAAAAGGATTGCTTCTGTTACTATATTAACACAAAGATGAAAGTCATTTTAGTGTACTTGAAAATGCTTGACCACAATGCATGTGTGTGTGTGTGTGTGTGTGTGTGTGTGTGTGTGTGTGTGTGTCATCCCCTTTGATTGCCCTTCAGCTTTGTCACAAAGTTATTGCCTACTTAATCTGGAATTTGCCATGGCAACAGACACTTAAACATGTCCAGACAGCCTGACACACACACACACACACACACGTTCACCCGCACACTGTGGTCAAGCATTTTCAAACACTGAAAATGTCACATAGTCTGTAGAGGAAAAAATAGCCTATTGTATAGAGTATGAGTGTTCTTTAACAAACAGTGTCCCCTAGTGCCGTGTCTACGGTGTGGTGACAACAGACACTAGTGTGACTGTAGTTTAGTGTTTGCTTTGTTACTGTGTCCATAGGTCATTATCTGTACCCTTTAATATGACCATAATGTAGCATTTGTCACATTAGTGTTTATTTGTCACAATAGTTTATTGTTTTCCTCATTGGTCCGGTCATAGCTTAGCGTTTGTCCCATTAGTGTGGGTGAATTTAGGGTTTGTCCCATTAGTGTGGGTCAGTTCAATGTTTCTCCTGGAACTGAGGCTGTAGTTAGGTAACACTCGTTGCTAGTGTGTGTATGTGTGTATTATTAACATACCTTGCATGAACACTCTCTCCCAGTACACACGGCCGATATGAATTCCACCGAGAAACACCAAATTGGACAAAATGAGCATAGCTGTGGAAAAGGCGGAGATAAGCGCCAGGCCACGCCTTCTCATGGGTGGAGACAAATAACATACCTATTAAAACAGACAGACAGACAAACAGAGTGTGTATATTTTTGTTATACGTTTTGTTGGTTGGACAGTATATTTAATGTTTACTAACGAGGTGTGTGTTGCTAACTGCAGATATATTACACACACACACACACACGAACATGCTGCATGTCCCCTGTGTCTACTTACAATGGCATGATGAATAGGACGCCAGCAGAGGAAGAGTGTGATGATGTTCTCTATGAACACACACACCCAGTTGAGCAGGGCCCAGCACTGGAGGTAGTCATGGCAACCGTGCCACAAACACACAAAGCCGAAAGTCATCGCCATGGAGATAAGCTTCTGGAAAAGCCCATGCTGAGACCCACCCAAAGGAACGTACACATACCTGGACACACACACACACACACACACACACATTGATGTGATGAAGATGGAGTCCAGAGTGTACGACACTGATTAATTAGTGTGTGTCGCTTCAGTGGCGTGTACACGAAATATGATAATTGAGTTCACTGCTCTGCTGTCAGTTCCATCTTGATGTTCATGTCCGTGCTGATGACACCAAAATCCAGCTCAGCACCAAATCACCCCATAATCCACCTCTGAATCACACTACATCCTGTTTATCAGAAACCAAACTCGGGATGAACATTGATTAAATCAAGACAGGGAAAAAATCCTCAATCGATTTATCTCCATCCTCAATAAAACAGGACCTTAAACTCTATAGATTAATGACAGTTATTTCTCCTTCTTAGTTTGTACTCTTGGATGTTTTTACCCTTCCTCTTTATTTAATGCTCACATTAGATCTCCTGATAAACACCCTTTCCTACTCTGCAGATGAACCTCTTATACATAGTTTAATTTCCAGCTGCACTGATTAGTTTGACTCTTGCCTCATCAGCTCATCATCGCTCTGTAAGCTCCAGCTGGGTCAGACCTGGACCGCCCGTCTGAACACCTGGTCCGGGTGCCACCAAACACTCCTGGCTCCCTGTATCACCTTAAACTCTTCCTGCTCACTTACACACTCATTAACCTTGTCTTCATTAACCTTGACCTTCTTCTTCTACAAAAGCCACCCCATACCCTTACACAAACCACTGCAAAAAAAAAAAAAAAAAAAAAGACACCTAAGCAAATCAAATATTGAATCTAGCCAAACCTTTCTAAAATTTCTTAAAATACAGTGCAGTGAAAAACTATTTATCCTTTTTTATTTATGCATATTTATCACACTTAAATAATTCAGATTATTTTTGATTAGAAATGAGCTTAATACACTCATATTTGGTTAGTTGTAATCTTATTTTAAGAAATTATAGATTCTTATAGTATACAGTATATAGAATATATAGATATTATAGAATTATAGGTTTGCCTAGATTCAAGAATATTTCACTCAAGTTGCTAAAATACTAACATTTTTCCACTGCCCTTATGATCTGCATTCTGTGCCTTTTCCCATCCTTCTGTGACCAAGCCTTCTCCAAAACGGCACCCTGCTCCTGGATCTCTCTCTCCCTCTATCAGACAATCCCACTTGCTGTTCTTACATTAATCCCATCTTAAAGCCCACCTATACTCACACTAACTTGAAAAGTTGCAGGAGTGCTGAAAAGCGCCCAGGTATTAAAGAGAAATGAATAAAGCACTCAGTTGAGTGTCCTTAAGCCTGCCTACATGGGGATGTTCATGAATATCCACTTGTGCCGTTTGTTCTTCAATTTCAGTGTTAAAATTACAAAAACAAGTCTAGATTCTTATTTACTGACAAAACTAAGAATAATTATACAAATTCAGATAATGTTAGTAGTGCAACAAAAAGCATTTATTTAAGTTCAATAGACTGAACTCATTCGCTAATTTCCTCTTCAAAATCATCTGACCTCGGATTGGGGTTGTGTCTGCTTTTGACACCATTGATCATAGTATTCCCCTTAAATATTAAACATGTCTTTCTTGTTTAAGTTAATCATTCTTAAACATGGTCTGTTTCCACTATTATGTCAATGACACATACTGTAGCTTTATGCTTCAGCCAAAACATTAGACACTAGATGTTGAGTAACTTGTTTCTACTTAATTCTAACAAAGCAGAAATATTCCCACCAGTACCACAGCGGTAAGGTTTATATTTTATATTAACTCTGAGCGACCTTTCTGTTTAAACGTGTATCCGGAAAGAAGGTAATATCACAAAGAATGCCTTTTTCATCTCAGCAATATGAAGAACATAAAATAAGAAATATGAAGTTCTTGCTTTTGTTGAGCCACATAGCTGTCAGGGGAGTCAAGAGGGGCAAAATCTGCCATTGCATCAGCCAAGGTAGAAATGTCACTGTGCTAACAACATCATGCCTTTCACCTAGAATAATTTTTCTGTAGCCTATGTTTCTGGCCATAAGAATCGTCCTCAGTCATGCTGGTAGAGGTTTATAGTCCACCTCAAGTGTGCATGAATTAAGCATTACAAGCTTTTGTGTGGCAGATAACCAGTAGATCCAACTCTGTTTTAGAGGATAGTCCATCTTCGACCGTATGTCCATCTTCTCCTAGCCTTAAAACAGAAGCTTAAGTGCACCATATATGTAGTCAGTACTGTATGGAACTAGACTAATGAGGCAAAGTACACACTCTAAAACTATCTGCAAAACACTACCTGGAGTGTGTTTAAGCATGTCTGGATGAATACACATAAATGGAACTGTAACAGCTTATATCATCTTCTGTGAGGACTTCTGTTGCTCAATAGTTCAGGACTGGAATTTCCTACGAGTCTACCTGAGCCTCCAATAACTACCTGGACTCCATATTAACAACAATTAACATCAACTGTTATACTGAACTGCCTGCCACCTAACACACAGTATAAATGCAGATCAATTCCTGCTTTCTGTTTC
>JAQQZT010000005.1:9376767-9391244 GCA_030068275.1 Clarias platycephalus | reverse complement strand
GTCGCCCTCGGCTTGCTCATCAGGGACAATCTGACCATTTTGATTCATACACATTCACATTCCATACAAACTTAAATCATTCTTTTGATTTGTTTGCGACAATGACAATTGTTAAAAGCGTTATACAAATAAAATTGAATTAATTGAATTCTGTGATCCCACCAAGACACATGTTAAGTGCAAACATTAAAAGCTCCGGTTCAATTACAAACTGAGACAGCTGCATAAGTCTAAACAGGAGGCACTGGTTGCTTTACAATCACACAAGAAACACTCAAAACTGCCAAAAAGACCTAAAGTTTGGACACGCCTTCTAATTCATTGTTTTAGGTTTCATTTTCTACATTCTAGAACAATACTGGGGATTTCAAAACTAAGAAATAACACATGGCACAAGGTAATTAAGTGACAACTACACAAACCGTCAGTTGTTATTTTAAGACATGATGGTCATCTATTCTGGAACAGTTCTTGCAAGAACAGTATTGTCAAGTGCCTTTGCAAAACCCATTAAGCACCATGATGAAACTGGCTCTCATGAAGAGCATCCAGAGAAAGCAAGACTTGAATATTTTGGATGATCAGCATTGTTTTACTATGTAGAAAAAAAATTATAAAAATCAGGAACGACCATGGAGTTAGAAGGTGCATTTAAACTTTTGACTGGGAGTGTACACCATCAAGCTGAGCAGAATGTGGTCCATCAATGCGCAATCAGCTGTGTGGAAAAGCCTTCAGACCGTCACCAGCAACAAAAATCCATTCCCCTGACAATGGGTGGTCATAAGCTCACTGAAGAGCTTCACATCCCATACTACAGATTTGAAAAGCCCAGAACTACACACCTCTCCATAGGTGGTATGGACCCCTCTGTCAAAATCCTAAAGTTGCAGACAACAATACAGTCTTCTTCCTCAATCCATTAAGGCTTTCAAGATGCGTGACTGAGTCTCACAAGGAGTCACAACAAACTGGGGCTGAGCTGAAAATAGTGAATTTGTTGGTAGATTTAATAGAAGTCCGCAACCCTGCCAGGGTTTTGTATTCAATAGTCATATCAATGATTTAGCAGTGTTACAATCTCTAGCTCCTTTGCTCACCCTAAAATCACAGAAGTCAATTTTCTTCTCTACCCAGATGATGTGTAGCCCTCCCTCCCTCCTTCCCTCCCTGTTAAGATGCAGCCGAGCCTCGCAACGATCCTTTTAACATACGGCTCTCTCTGACATTTCCTGCACATGACAAATAAACATGAAAATCCCAAAATTAACAGATGAAGAAAAAATAAACAATTTTATAAGAAGGTCCAACTGCTGCCTTCACTCTACAAAGTGTGTGTCAGAGTGTGTGAGAGCCTGAGGAACTAATATGTAGATATTTATCTTTCAGGTTTTGTTGGTGTGTGATGGTGCTCATTATCTGAATTGTTGATGTTTATTGTGTTTTTGTATAAATACAGTTGTGTATTTTAATGATATCATGTTTTTAGTAGTCTATCTGCATTAATTGCTCTGCCACTGTGGTATTTAACATTTATTCCAATAAAGTCCTGTTACACTGTACTGAGAGAGAAAGAGAGAGAACGAGATAGTGGAACAGAGAGGGAGTACAGACACACACTTAGAATGGTGTATTTACTGTGTGGCTGCTCTGATTGCTGCACTTATGAGGTTTTTTTAATAGCTCTATGATTAAAGAAGGAGAAGAGAGCAAGGTTTAAAATTACAAAACTGCAAATACACTGCAGATTCTTTTGTGCGTACAGCGTGTGTGTGTGTGTGTGCGTGCAAGTGTGTCTTTTTTTAAGAGTGTCTGTGAGTCAGGAACCTCTCACACACCTCCACACTCTGAATTCTTCATCACACAATTGCAGTCCATTTAAAAGCACATTAACACCACTCTACACACACACACTCTGATTATGTAGATAAGGTGGCAGCTCACTTCTACACACATCATATCAGACGTAGTAAGTGAGAGAGATAAAGCAAGAGAATCAATGCTCTTTAAACACTGAGGTCTAAAGACCAGGAGAAGAGTGATGGAGTGATCTTACGGGGAGTGAGACAGGTGAAAGTGAGGTATGTGGGAATGAGTGATTTGTGAGAGTGAGACAGGTTAGAGTGATGAATGTTATTTGTGAGAGTGAGATATGTGACACTCATGGTGAGAGTGGGACAGGTAAGAGTGAGACAGGTGGCAGGGATGGATTAAGACAGGTGAGAGTGAGACAGTGAATAACGAGTGTGGAAGCGGTTTTATTAAAAACTAAAGAGATCAATACAGGAAAAAGATGATGATGAGGCTCAGGTTTAAACACTTTATACCATCAGGTCCATACTGTACGTATTTGGACAATTCCTAAACGGTTACCCAAGTGCCTCTGTTCTCCTCGTCTATTTGGTTTTGTGGTTTCAGACTAATGATGACGTCCTTCGCCTGCATCAGCACCTTTCCGGACTACAGTGTGTGAGCTCCCGTGAACAGATATCAAATGCTTATTCAACTTAATTACAGATATCAAATGCTCATTCAAATTAAAACTAAGTAACTAAGAAACAACCACACCTGGTCATCAAACTTCTGATCAATTAGCAGTCCAATTACTTTTTAAATAATATAAAAAAAGCTACAGATCCTAAACAGATAATGCTGCGTTATGTTAAAACCATTGAATTAAAGCTGAAAGTCGACACTTGACCACAGTTGGGTGTGTAATAAAGCAATCAGAATAAGTGGAGTACAGCAGCACACACCCACACTCCCTCACTGTTCCAATACTTATGAACCCAAAGTGATGCTTCTTTTTTTTTTTTTTTGTGGAACTGGTGACTTTCTCCATTTACACTTTAAAATGTTAGACTGTTATTTGTACACACGTGCACACACACACACACACGAGAAATTTAATCAGGTTCCTAAATGTTACTAAATACTAAATAAATCAAGATGGAAATACAACAAAACAAGAGATTGACCATTAGAGGAACACAACAACATGACGATAATTTATTTCACTCACACACACACACACACACGCGTGCACACACGCACAGACCTTTTCCACTTCAGCTTAGTGTGTAAATCACTTTTCAATATGTTTGCTCATTTGCATTTCTAAATATATTTAATTTTAGTATAAGGACATGGACAGAAATCTGCATGTGCCCCATTACAGCTTCATTTCGTATGCGCATATTCACACACTGGCGTGACTCCAGTTTGTCACTCCATCGTCATCCTCTGATTATACACATGCAGATCTGAAGTATGGTCAGGAGAATAGACACTGAGGCGGTATGTCTCTCGTCTATACATACTGACAGGGACTGGGGAAGTGGGACATTAGTATGGAGAGGGACACTAGCATGGGGACACTAGCATGGGGAAGTGGGTTATCACTAATATAAGGGAAACCTAAGGGCAGTTTACTTGTGTGAACTTTGCCTCAGTAGCGAGCAGACAGAAAGACACACATATTACATAACATTAGCCAGACACATGGAAACATACACAGTCTGACAAACACACACACACACGTACCTGATGAGCCATCTGTAAAGTCCCACATCAAAGTACCTGAAATTGGGGAAATAATAGATGATTAGTATGTTTAATCTCTTTACCATAGTTCTATCTAATAATTCTATCATCTGGAACCACACTTGTCATCACAAGGATGGCTAAAAGTATGTGAACCCCTGACCATCACACCCATACATACACATACATACTCACACACCCATACACACTACGGGCAATTTGGGAACGCCAGTTAGTCTAACCTGCATATCTTTGGTCTGTGGGAGGAAACTGGAGTACCCGAAGGAAACCCATAAAGCACAGGGAGAACATGCAAACTCCATGCACACACAGACGGGAATCGAACCCGACCGGGAATCAAACCCAGACCCTGGAGGTGCAAGGCAAAAGTGTTAACCACTACACCACCGTGAAGCTATTAAATGTCAGATCTCTCACATTTAAAGTTCTTATTGTTATTGAAACTCTCCTGTGGAAGTACAGGTCATGAGGGTACACACATCAGTACACTCCCAGTGGCAGTCTCAGGCCTGAATAAATGGCGAGGGTTTCATCAGAAAGCACATACTGTGTAAAACCTGTGCCAAAAATATGCTGATTGGATGATCCACTGTGGGATGCCTAAGCAAAGTAGCCAAAACAAGAAGAAAAGAATTGTTTCCAATAATTACTACATACAACCAGCAGTGTCATGTTCTGAAGTTATCACTGTCTCACTCCACAGAACTCCATCAGGTGACTGAATGTTTAGAGTCAAGATTCCGTTACACTCTAGATAATATAGCTCCAATTTAAAGGAAATAATTAGTGAGAAAACATGAGATCTCGTGCACCTTAAAACAGACTGCTCGAAAGCTAGAAAGTAAAGGCCGTCAAAGTAAACTGCTATTTTCTCTTTACATGCTTCCTTTTGGCAACATAAAGTGGAAGCACGGTACAGTATTAGTTTCCACTGTTATGCTAATGACACACAGTTATATGTCTCAACAAAGCCAGATGAGCAACACCAGCTTAATTAAGTTGAGGAATGTGTGAAGAACACTGGATGCGTATAAACTTCTTCCGGCTTAATTCTAACAAGAAGTATAAGTACTAGGACCACATGCAGATAGAAGTAAGGTTTCTGATCACACACTAACTCTGGATGGCCTTTCTGTTTCATCATTTGCAGCAATGAAAAAAAACCTGCATTAAATATACACTGATCACGGACGGTGAGTATACATAATGATGTGTCTTCTCTCCCTTGCATGGACAGCTGGAGTTTCCTCCTGTAGCCCAGAGGCTGCTGACAGTACCACACAAAAATGATTATGAATGTTCTTATTTTAAAAAATGATATCCGTTATCACCCAGATGAGGATGCGTTCCCTGTTGAGTCTGGTTCCTCTCAAGGTTTCTTCCTATAGCCATCTCAGGGAGTTTTTCCTTGCCACCGTTGCCCTCGGCTTGCTCATCAGGGACAATCTCACAATCTAATTATTATCTAAACACATTTTTCCCCCTCACTTATACACACTTTTTCTTTTCATTTCTGCGAAGCTGCTTTGAGACAATGACCACTGTTAAAAGCGCTATAAAAATAAAATTTAATTGATACAGTGGATAAGTTTACATGGACATCAACAGTGAGCCTAATTTGAAGCTCTTCCCAACACAGCAGATTAGCACGGCTTGATGCTACAGTAAACAATCATGAAGGAGTAATGATTTATATTATCACTGTTCGATGATCATCTCAGGGCAGTTTTTCCTGCCACTGTAGCCTCCAGCCTGATAAGTCAAATCAAGTAGGCTTTTATTGACAATTCAACCATATAACATTCAGTACACTGTAAAACAAAACACCGTTCCTCCAGGACAAAGATCAATCTAAATGCTGATTTCTACAAATGTGCTGTGATCATTTCCATCGTTAAATGTTCTATATAAATAAATTGAATAGCGTTTACTTGAAAAGACTATGCATTCGCAGGTATGCACAATTAAGCAATATCACACTGTTGTACTGAATATCATCATTCATTGTGATGTCATCATAGGCACAAGGATGTAGCCGGAGTACTGAAGATAGAGTATCACAGCCATGCTGATATTCAGTACATCAGCACGAGTGCGATGTAGCTTTTATACAACGTTTCCACAAACACCAACATATTCAACTGATTATGATTTGTTTCTTTATTTGACCAGTAAAGATTTTGTTCCACCAATACATATCCTTCCGCACCTTGGGGAACTAACTAACCACAACTGATAGAGCTGGAGTGGAGACCGACGGTTAGTGTAATTAACAGGGGTTAAAGTAGCTTTTTAATTCTTACCAGCACTATTTAGCCAAAAGGTGAGGAGAATAAACTATAGAGGTGGTGGACAGTACTGAGAAAGTTACAAAATTTACCTCTTATTCCCCTTTAGAATGTCAGCTCCAGTTAACTTCCGGCCTCCAGAGTTAATTCTCAAATAGCGTTAAATAGAAAGCTAATGCGTTATTTAGGGCGTACAACCCCTAGTTCCCTTGATCAGCAGTTAGAGAGGGATTTGGCATTCAGCCTTGTGTTAGAAGCTAGTTGCTGTAGCTTTGTAGTCGTAAAATAAAAGAACAACAAACGGTTCTGTGGCGAGTATGAACGACTTAGAAGCAAATGCTAAGATGACAATGTTACAAGATGCTTCTGTGACAGGTTTACGATGTGGGTTTTGGCAGGCCGTTGCTCTCTCCCCAGTACTGCGGACTGTAGAGATCTACTTTCACCCATGCATCAACCAATAGTTAGTGTAATAAACAACTATAGAACAACTGAGACACAGAGTGATACATGTAGCTAAACATTCCAGTGAATCACCATCACCATATATAGAATGCCTCTCATCCAATCAGACTGCTCGGTCAGAACTAACTAACTGTTGAATAATTCTATTTAAAGCCCCATCTAATAAAATAAATTTTACTGTAGGTAGATTTGTAACTTTGGGTGCAACCCAAAGTTACAAATCTACCTAAAATAATGTTAAAAATTGCTTAAAGCGGTGACACTGGAGACTCCTCTAGATGTCTTCTTAATCAGGAACTTCTCCATATTAAAGATTTTTGTAAAACTAAATAATGTTAAAAATAATGTGTAGCATGCACTGTTCATGTCCCTGTGAATGATATGTTACCAAAGAAACGATAACATATAAAAAACGAGTGCATTAATATAACCCTGCACTACTGTTAAAGCTGCTGTTATATAGAATTAATCAACAATCACAATACAGAAGTGACAGCAGGGTGGTGTATGGTAGTTTATATATAGTAATTAACCTGAAAGAATGCACTTATGTTATAAAACACAATATCAGCATGCTGATATGATTAACGAGTGTATACATGTAAATAAATCAGTTCATTACACGATGCTCTTGATGTCAAGATTAAGTGTGAGGGGAAAGAGTGCTAAAAGATGAAAGAAAGTGTATGAGAGCTGGATACAAACCGCTTTAATACACAAAGCAGGACTGAGCCTGGAAACATATCTATTAAGTTAATCACCTGAGGAATTAAGTGGAAAACAGCCCTGCACATAAGTGACCCCTGACCACGCTTCCTTAATTAATCTCCTGTGTCCTCCATAGTCAGTGTCACACTAGTCGGGATTTGGATTTGAGCATGAGCTGTTAATCTGACACAAGTTTTGACGGTTCTCCTTAAACAGATTGGATCAGGAGTGAAATCTTCGAGAGCAGAACTTTATCCTGTATTTAAAGCAGCTAAAACCACTGCAGTTAACAGCTCAGTGCTTTAGCTCCTCTGTCACACCTGGTCCTATTTCCTACAGATTTAATTAGCTTGACTGTGGTGTTTAATTCCCCAAAGGACAAACACACACACAGTTGGAACACAGTTTACACATAGGGAAGTGTTGCTGTACTGTACATGATGCACAATATGCTCGCTCCTTTTACTTTCTTTTGTTCTTATTAACAGATTTTATTTAATATTAGAAACATTTGCATTTCTAACATTTGCAATATTACATATTTTAAGTGTTATTACCTTTTGTTCTACAGACATATTAAGGAGGTTAATAATGTCAAGGTTAAGTTAACCTCACAGAGAGAGAGAGGGTATACAGTATACATAAGATTTCTCTGGATGATGATTGAGTAAAGGAAAAGAACATGATTACTAGCAGTTTGAGGCTAGGCTGGGTTTAGGCTCCGGGATGAAGCCCCCAACAAAATACAGTATTTGTTAAATTTGTTTGATCATTATACCCAAAATATTCAAAAACCACAAATTTCTCACTCTTCATTTTTAAACTCTGGTAATAATTCTGCTAAATTGTACAATTACTTAGGCTTAACACACAAAGTTAAGAACCAACGCTCACTGTTTAATAATTTTCTTTGTTAAGCTTTATTAAATCAGTACGATTGTTGTATTAAAATTGTAATCTTCAATACAATTAACAGAAGCACCAATACACACTTCCAAAGGCCTTAATAACAACAACAGCAACTTTCTGCCTTAATGGACCTCCCCATACTAGCAAAAATCATATGCAAATATTTTTAGACGTCAAGCGCTTAGTGAGGAATAACACAGGACAGACATTACTCATCTCCGGAATATTAGAACTGTTTAATTCCTTAATTTAACACTATCAATCAATGACTTGAGCTCAGGACTCTTCAAATGCTTTCTATTTCCTGCTTCAAACTACAGAATTCTCCAAAACAGTGTAAAACACCTAAATGAAATACTGGAATTCTCATATATGCCATCAGTTTGCACAAGAATTAATGTACTTAAATGATCTACTTAACTGAACAGAACTTAAGAATGACTGAGTTCATGAGTTCTGAGGTCCTTGATCCCCCCCCCCCCCCAGTACGCTCCTTACACTCTGGGCTATGAATGTAAGGATACAAGTCTGCTTTAGAAACAGTTCGGTTTTTGATTTTCAGGTAGCACTGTTTACAGTTCCAGACACCACTGAGGAACTTAATGTGATCAGAATGAGTGGAATAAAAGACAGAATATTTGTAATACTGAAGAAAAATTCTGAGTACCGCTTTACTTTTATAGTGTATTTATGGCACAGAAGACACTTCAAAGCCTTTCTTCAACTCACTAGAAAGGGCTTTGTAAGTGCTCTTACATCTTTGATGAAAGTCGCAGATGTTCAGGGGCTCTTACAGGCCCACACGTGTAAAATACAGCCACTTCGACTATAGCGAATGAACTAGAAACACAGGAATCATGGGGAATATAATGTGTACATATGTGAGTAGCTTAATGATAACAAGCACCTAAATAAAATTATTAGTTTAGATTTTAGTGTGTAACAGAATCCTTAAAAAAAAATTCTCCAACTAGACAATTAAGATTTTTGGAATTCACCATCACTGTTCACTGTTTCTGTTGAACGCTTAGATAAAAATACGTTGTGCATAAGAATATCCGGAATCATTCATTAAATTGTGGCATATTATATAATTCTCAGAAAGATTAAACTTTTCTCTGGAGTCCTGTAAATGTTCTCATTGTGAAATCATTAGACTCCTAATCAAGTTTAAACCCGTCGCTTTCAACTGAGAAAATATATATATATAATTATCCGCTCTAAAATGATCTGTAATGAAACTGACTGTGGTCATTTCCTCAAATCCTGGAAATGTTGATGAGTTTTAAGTTATGAAAGCAGCTACAGTTCTTAAATTAAACACTACATTTCCTGGAAATCACTGTAATTTCGCCCTTATATTAAGAATGTCTCAGAACACTTTGTTGGAATGCTGCAATTAAACTTTACATCCCTACAGAAAACTCATAATGAACTGTAGAATGTTCCAGAAGTACATTACGGAGTGTGTTTAACGGTTTGAGATGAAACAAACTGATTTAGACAGGAGACAATATGCGTGTACGAGCTTGTTGTCTCTCGAGAGAACCGAGAGAACCGAGGTGCTGCTGAAAACTGGTGAAGAGACGCAAAGGCAAAACACTGAAGCTTCAAAACAGCAGTGAAGAGTTGTGTGTGTGTGTGTGTGTGTGTGTGTGTGTGTGTGTGTGTGTGTGTGTGCACATGAATGCTTGAAGTGGATTTCTGTACAGAAGGATTAGCGTTCATGTGGTACAGTTCTGCCCCCTGCAGATCATCACAGGTACTACTATGGGGTATAATAGAGATCAATGAAAGCGAAAGGTCTGGCAATTTGTCCCTCTCAAACAGTGTTGCCAGAAATTCAAAATCAAACAATGTGTACAGAGACCACAGAACTGTTCAACCGATTGTTTTTAAGCTTCTGTTCTTAAGGGGCAGTGGGGGTTCAGTCGGTTCAGGCTGTGGGTTAATGGGTTACTGATCGGAAGGTCGGGGGTTCGAGCCCCAGCATTGCCAAGTTGCCACTGTTGAGCCCTTGAGCAAGGCCCTTAACCCTATCTGCTCCAGGGGCGCTGTAAGCTGGATGACCCTGCGCTATGACCCCAGTTTCCTAATTGGGATATGCGAAGAAGGCTGTAAAGTACATGTGACAAATAATTGAATATTCTTCTATTCTTCTTATGCCTACAAGGACTACACTGTGCACTGGCTAGGAAGCGACAGCAGCTGTCTCACGAGATCTGAGTATAGATATGGATTGGTTCGTTTACTACAGATCCAGGGTCAGTTTTCTCTGAAATGTGATCACAGCGTATATAAAATGAATAACTAGACTTATTCCAATTAGACCGTCCTTGTTAAATTATGACACCAAAAAACTCACTCATCGTCTATACCAATCCATCGCAGGGGACACAAACATGCACACTCACACCAAGGGAAATTTGGGAATACCAATTAGCCTAATCGGCATGTCTTTGGACTGTGGGAGGAAACCGCAGTACCCAAAGGAAACCTACCAAGCACGGGGAGAACATGCAAACTCCATGCATACAGAGGCGGGAATCAAACCTAACCGGAGATCGAACCCGGACCCAGGAGATGCAAGGAAAGAGTTCACAAGTGGTATAGACGATGAGTGAGTGAGTGAATGAGTGAGTTTATTGGTGTCATAGTTTAACAGGGTCGGTCTAATTGGAATAAGTCTAGTTATTCATTTTATGAAACTCGAAAAAATCGTGCAAAAGTTCATTTATTTCAGTAATGCAACTTAAAAGGTGAAACTAATATATGAAATATACTCATTACATGCAAAGCAAGATAGTTCAAGCCATGATTTGTCATAATTGAGACGATTATGGCTTACAGCTCATGAAAACCCCATGGCCACAATCTCAAAAAATTTTAATATTGTGAAAAGGTTCAATATTCTAGGCTCAAAGTGTCCCACTCTAATCAGCTAATTAGACCATAACACCGGCATTGGGTTCCTGAGCCTTTAAATGGTCTCTCAGTCTGGTTCAGTAGGAAACACAATCATGGGAAAGACTGCTGACCTGACAGTTGTGCAGAAAACCATCATCGACATCCTCCATAAGGAGGGAAAGCCTCAGAAGGTAATTGCAAAAGAAGTTCCCAAAGTGCTGTATCAAAGTACATTAATAGAAAGTTATGTGGAAGGGAAAAGTGTGGAAGAAAAAGGTGCACAAGCAGCAGGGATGACCGCAGCCTGGAGAGGATTGTCAGGAAAAGGCCATTCAAGTGTTGGGGACTTTCACAAGGATTGGACTGAGGCTGGAGTCAGTGCATCAAGAGCCACCACACACAGATGGACATGGGCTTCAAATGTCGTATTCCTCTTGTCAAGCCGCTCCTGAACAACAAAAAACGTCAGAAGCATCTTACCTGGGCTAAAGATAAAAAAAGATCCAGGAAACAAAGGATCCAGAGTCTAGAGGAAGAATGGAGAGGCACACACTGAAAGCTGCTTGAAGTCCAGTGTGATGTTTCCATAGTCCGTGTTGATTTGGGGAGCCGTGTCATCTGCTGGTGTTGGTTCATTGTGCTTCATTAAGTCCAGGGTCAACGCCGCCGTCTATCAGGAGATTTTGGAGCACTTTATGCTTCCTTCCGCAGACAAGCTTTATGGTGATGCTGACTTCATTTTCCAGCAGGACTTGGCACCTGCCCACACTGCCGAAAGCACCAAAACCTGATTCAATGTCCGTGGGATTACAGTGCTTGATTGGCCAGAAAACTAGCCTGACCTGAACCCCACAATTCAATTCAATTCAATTTTATTTATATAGCGCTTTTAACAATGGTCATTGTCTCAAAGCAGCTTCACAAAAAGAACAAGATTTTGTTTAGAAAAGAAAATAATTGTTAGTGTGTATGTGTGAGAAAATGTGGATAGGTAATAATGAGATGAATGAATGATGAAATGTCTCTGAGCTGCAAGCCATAATCATCTCAATTATGACAAATCACGGCTTGAACTATCTTGCTTTGCATGTAATGAGTCTCTCATATATTAGTTTCGCCTTTTAAGTTGCATTACTGAAATAAATGAACTTTTGCACGATATTCAAATTTTTAGAGTTTCACCTGTAGTTATTCATTTTATATACGCTGTCATCACATTTCACAGAAAACTGACCCTGGATCCACCGTGCCACCACCAAAAAAGTTTAAATTATGTTACAATTAGGGATTTTTACAATTATTGATCGTACATCGTACAAATACAATAATTATTGTACATCTGGCAACACTGCTCTCAAAGACTATGCCGTCAAAGACACACCCACCTGTCAAATTTAAATACACACCCACCTGTCCTATTTAAAGACATGTCCACATGTCCCTCTCAAACACACAGCTGTCTGAGTGAGAGAGAGAGAGAGAGAGAGAGAGAGAGAGAGTGTCTCACCTCCACATTCCTCGGAAGCTGTACATGGTGCTCACACAGCGGGGAAGTGGCGGAGACTCAATGCCATCCAACTCCATCAGCAGAGACACAACGCCAAACAACACTAAGTACTTCACGTAGAAAAACTGTACGAGAGCCAGAGCCAGGCCTCCTACATAGGTAGAGGGAGAGGGGAGGAGAGAGAGCACAGAAAGAGCGGTGATACAGAAAGAACTACATTTGCATGCATTAAACACACTATTATATTACACTATATACAGTACAGTATATATCAGATGGTATCAGGTCATGTGATATCAAGACTTGCTAGAGATTTGGACAAATCATGTCCAATTATGACATGTTATCCAGGAAACTCGAGCCCCAGAACCTGCAGTATGACATGGTACCGTGTATTTCGGGAGAAGTTCAGGGCTCTACATTAACCAATCTGAGAGTTAAGGGCAGATAAATGCCAAGTCTAAATACCCATTTAAATTGTACAAAAAAGTGTCCCTAATCTAATCTCGACACTTGCGATGGAAACTGGCTTTGTGAATGTGGAATGAGAAAGAGTCGGAGTATGTGAGTGAGATGGAAAATTCTGAACTAGATATAATTAGCCTTACATCCACACACATATTGTTATCCAGCACCAAACATCTGGATCAGAGATCCTCAGGTGCATGTGGGAATGCTCACCAGGCCCAGGCTGAGAGTTTTTCCCAGGGGGTCTCAGGAAGGAAAGCCCACCAGTCATACATCTATAATGGATAATCTGGTAAAAAGAAGAATGTTGAATTGGAGCTTTGACAAAGATGTTTGTTAGCTACTGTAGATTTACCTGGTAAACCCAGGAGATCCTTCCGGGTTACTTAGCAAAAAGCTTGCAAGAGCTCCAGTAAAAGGCAAATTGAATTTACACCTCCAAAAGCAGAGTCAGGAACAGTGAGCATGGACAGGCTTAGGGTTTGTCCTTAATTGCTTTCTCTTTGGGGGAGTGAGGAGACTCATGACAATCTTGGAGTAGAGACATTGCTCTGGTGAATGGAGAAGTGCCAGTCGAGGTAGTTTGGGCATCATACAAGAACCCCAGGTCGGTGAGGTGGGATCCCTCTTTGCAGTGGGATCTGTATTAGAGCCTGGGGCAGACCCAGATCTGCTGGAGAGACTCACAGATGGCTTGGGAACACCTGGGGAACCGATAGGATGAGCTGGCTGGGAGTAGAGAACTATGGACTGACCTTCTCAGTCCACTGTCACACTGCCACACTGAAATATTTGTCACTAAAGCATTTAGTGTGCATTTTTTGTAATTGTTATCAGTAATACTTGAAGATGAAGCTCTGGGAGACGCTAGGATCAGGTCACCTGCAAATAACAAGTCAGGAGTTCTAGTCTGTTCTAATGTCTAACTGCTTTCACACTACGGTCTCAGGCACGGATCCGAGTACACCTGACCCCAAAGTCTGGTACGTTTGTGTAATGTGAACACTGTATTATGCCCAGGCATGGAACAGTGGACCCTGTTCAGGTCTGTGCTCAAGCATGGTGTGGTGCTCAAGCACGGTACAAATCAGGTATGAAAACTAAACCAAGAACCTAAGAAAGCGTACCTAAACAGAAGTGGAGTTGGATGGTTTAGACTGGACTAGAAATGTACACACACATACATACATACAGTACACACACTTACCCAGAGCCCAGGAAGGGAGCATGGTGAGGTAGGTCTCATTGTTCTGGATGCTGTGCATGTACATGAAGTGGATCATGAGCTCAGCTAAACACCACCACACACATATACGCAAAGTTTTGCCCAACAACACTACTTGTGACGTCTTACACACTGCAGTCTCCATCTACAGAGACAGTGAGAGAGAGAGAGAGAGAGAGAGAGAGAGAGAGAGAGAGAGGTGCAAGGGATGAGCAGAAGGACAATGTGAGGGTCATTAAGCATTAACCTGCAGCAATCTGTGTGTGTGTGTGTGTGTGTGTGTGTGTGTGTGTGTGTGTGTCAGGAGTAGTTTCTCAGAGTTAAAGTAACCAGCGTTTAACCCCTGGCCTAAAGCCAAATCTCGCTCTCTCTCTCTCACACACACACACACACACACACACACACACACACACACACACACACACACACACACACA
>JAQQZT010000005.1:9348263-9376667 GCA_030068275.1 Clarias platycephalus | reverse complement strand
ACACACACACACACACACACACACACACACACACACACACACACACACACACACATCCTGAGGTACCTTTAAGAGGTCAACTTCATACATTTTAAAACTAAAACTTCTTAAAATACAGTACAGTAATGTACCAGCCTGAGGATTATACAGTTACCATAACAGTCTGAACCTTCAGTCCACTCGATGAAAATAGTTGAAATGATACAGGGGTGAGAAGGAAGCTTTAATCTTGTATCATTTATATCTCATTTATGTAACTAATTTATATCATTATTTAACTTTATGAAATGTTGCTGTTGCTGTTAGTCCTTCAGCTGGGTCGCCACAGCGGACCATCCAATCCGCACAACAACTTGGCAGTTTTTATGTCGGATGCTCTTCCTGATGCAACCCTTGCATTTTATCCGGGCTTGGCACTGGCACGGCATCCCGTGGCTTGGATTTGGGCATTGGGTGGGAATTGAACCGGGCCTTCCACATGGCAGGCAAGAAACCTACCACTGAGCCACCAATGCCCATGTATAGTTCTATTCTCTGACTCAACAGAGCACAGGACTTCATCAGGGGAGAGTGGAAGGGTTTAGACTGACTGAGTCTGTCAGCAGACCTTAACACACCTGGCGCTCCAACGCAGACTATTTATTTGCCTCAGTTAAGTTAGATTTAGAATGATGAATTGTTCCCTCATCTATTCAGGTTACTCGTGCCAATATGAGCACCAAGGTGCATAGTCCTAAAGGTTGAGTGTGTGGGTGTGTGTGCACATTATACACATTTACTCACCTGTTGGTTGAAGTGGTTGTAGTTTATGATGGGGCCGTTGTAGAACAGAGGATGATAGAAACAGTATGAGACCAGGTTGTAGAGTTGTGTTAGAAATGTTTTGAAGTTCAGAAAAGAGAAATATCTGTTGGCTTTTCTGTCCTGCAGAGGGCTCCAGCACAGCTCCAGGCTGAAGCTGACGCAGCGTAACACACACATTGCGATGCTGAACGTCAGGAGATAATAGCGCTCGTCTGAATCGTACCAGCCTCGCTGTGGACAGAGTTCAGGACACATCATTCTCTAGTCATAAAGAGCTTCGTTTATACAGCACCAGTCGCTATAACAGAGGGATCTACTGGGCCATACAGGAAAGTTCAGCAGGCAAGCAGAGAGAGGTATATGAGAGAAGATGGGACGGGCACAATTCTCACACATAAAACACACCTGTGTGTCCTGCACACTGCCGATGTGTAGCGTAGAGAGCAGTAACAGAGTGCTGCCCCAGGAAAGGGCGGGGTTCCGCAGCTGAGCAACAACCAATGAAACACTCAGGTGAAGCATTAGAATGGCCACACCTCTCGAGCCGAGCAGCCACCAGGCACAGAGAACACCGTAGACTGTTAGGACAGATTTCCTCAGCTGTATCACATGTGGGCACACACACACACACACACACACACAACAAAGTTTTACAGGAGCAGAGTGAAAACCTTAGTAACGGTCAAAAAATATGCTCATCAATTCCTGAATAAAAACCCATGAGGTACCCTGAGGGAGAAACCTAAAGAGGAACCAGAACCCATGATCTTTTCTCATCTGGGTGATACCGGATCATGTGAAAATCAGTCATGACAGCATGTGTTACCGTCTCGATCGGTCATCATGCTATGAAATGCGGAAGGACATGTTTGGATGGATGGACGGATGGATGGATGGATGGATGATGGATGGATGATGGATGGATAGATACTTTATTGATCTCGAAGAAAATTCCAGACATCCAGTAGCAATGAGGAAAGTAATACAAATCCAGGTTTGTACATGTGACTACACACTGCATATCTTACATATAGTCAGTAGATATAGTCAGGGTAATGTGGCAGCTGACCAAGTTATTAGTGCAATACTAAACTACAAGAATATAAGATATATTTTATACATTATAAAAAATATATATAGAAACTTACAAATCAAAAGTAATATTTATGAAAAATAAGCGAAATGCTGTGCAGCCCTTAATGTGCACTTGTATTTATGACAAATGACAACAGTGCAAATAGTAATAATTGTGCAAAGAACAGCATGAAAGTGACACTGATCTATGTGTATTGGAATAATATGTTATACTGAGAATAAGTGAACGAACCCTGAAGCTAAAAGACGAGAGTTATGCAGGTAGCATAACTCTGTATGTCATAGATAAGCCTTAAGCCTAGAGCTCACAGGCCACATTCCCATGCCCCTGTAGAGAGGTGTTGAAAAGCCGAATGTCTCTGGGGATAAAGGATTTCCCGAGTCTGTCAGTTGAGCAGATCTGTGACAGAAATCTTTCACTGAATACAGGCTTTAGAATTTGTGTCTAAGATCAGGTTTAGATGTTGGACGTGACTGGGGTTCTAGTTGCTTTCCGATCGGCGAGGAGATTGTACCGGGTGTTTCGGTCATGTCAAGAACTGCTTGGTTCAAAGCGGCCTGTGTACGGTGTAGGGAACAAGTGAACAATAGGTCATCACTTCACCGGATGTGGACAAACAATATTTCCACTAAGCCTCGCTGAAGTCCAGGATAAAATGGAGAGCGAAGAGGAATTTATACATTTATGAGCATTTTTATCGAGGATGAGATTATATTAATATGACACAATAAGAATTTGCAATTTGTGTAATATTTAAATTTAATGAAAATAGTTTTAAACAATAAAACAGCCTAGTACAATAATGTGTAAATAAAAAAAAACTTCACAATACTAATAATGTCTCTGTCCAGCTTGTAAATTAATCAAATATTTTATTCGGGAGTGTAGACATTTATTATTGTCATCAGTTTTTTGTTCAATAAATATTCCGTATTTAAATTCAGTAGTATGAAATTTCCACAGTAGCAGCAACAGGTATCTGTGGTCTTACGTTACCATGGTAACGGCCAGAGGAGGTGATGTCGCAGGGTGTCCTAAAGGGTGGGATTTTGACAAGGAAGTTCCCTTAACTGACATTTCCTGCACGGGGAGCACACTTTACAGTACACTGTGGAATCGAATGCTCACCTGAGGCACACACACACAGGAGAGATGTGACACCACAGCATGACCAATCAGAGACCAGAGAAGAGAATGCCACGCCCACTCGTTCCAAAAACTCCACTCAAAATCAGCACCATCCTGTGAACAAACACACACACACACACACACACACACACAGTGTTTACATAAGTTTGCAGCACACAGAAAACATGCATGTGTGTATAAAACATAAAGGTCCTCCTCTACCATCTCATACCTTTCTACTGCCTCGGATCAAGAAGCTCCTCTCCAGCTGCCCCTCTCTGTCTAGGGTCTCCTCATGCTCTACACGTTACACAAACAGGAAGTGACGAAATTTGACCCATTATGCCATAATTCTTTTTGTATGTTGGTTATGTCTCAGGAGAAGACACAAAATCACAAAAGACATATCCATTCTGATAAAACATCACTCGGATAGAAGAGAGTAGAACAGATTAACAGAACAGATCTTGCGTCAGTATCCAAGAACTCAGCTTCCACCTAGAGTTCAGATAATTACACACAGCTTCACACAATTCAACAGATAAAACAATCTTTTATTTGCGGTCATTTTATTCTAAAATAATTCTAGAATAATTTTATTTTATTCTAAAAACAGGGTTTTAATTTGATGACACTTATATACGCTGAGCTAGTGAATGACCATGAGGAGGTGGGGGTCAGTAACCTCTGTGGGTGTGGCCAACTTTTATCATTGCTGGAGTCAGACTGAACTCTGGTTGGAGTTCTCATCACATGGAGACTCTCGCTGCTGCCGAGGCGCCATGTGCTCCGTGTACACAGTAGATTCATGTGATACCTGAGGACGGCTCTTCTTAGGATGTTCTGGACTGCATTCATACACACTGTGTCACTGTGACGCCATGTGACTGCAGTTTTGAGAATGAAATCACCACCAGTGTGATTTCAGTGTGTAACCTCAACACAGTGGACTTCCTGTTAACTAAAACACATTTCCTGTTATACAGCTGCACTATACATCAAGATAATCACTCTGGCATTACGATATCCCTACTACAGTGTTAGTGATGATTTACTATTGCAGTTAGTTGTCTGATGTAGTGTCACATATTTAGTTTCTTTTAGTTTAGTGTGTAGGAGCGCAGCGTGCTCTGTCCGTATCATGACATAAGCGTTATCACTGTGTGTGTGTGTGTGTAATCACAAGATCAAACTCTGTTCTGCTGACTCAGGAGAAGACACCCAACAGCTACACCACAGGTTGCTCTCAGTGTAAAACCTCTTATCACCCTGACAGAAGGTTGTCCTGCAGGTTCATCAGCAGGAGCCACAACACGTGCACGAGATCGAGAGACTGAGAAAGAGCGCACAAACAGCAAGAACTGAGACAGAACCACAGCACCACCTAATGGTCACTACCATCATACCTACAGATGATCTATTTAATCCCATTCATTTTCGAGCTGCTTATCCTGTGTGGGGTCAGAGGAGGCCTGGAGCCTATCATAGGGGACTTAGGAAACAAGGTGAGGTACACCCTGGATGGGGTGTCAATCCAACACATGATACACACAATTACACACCCACTAATACACTATAGACAACTTTGGCCTGTGAGAGGAATGAACAGTCATGAAGCAGCTTTACAGAACATTATAAAGGGACTAATCTCATCTCCGCGTACTAACGACACCAGAATGTGAACCATTCTAACATGGTGTGTTTTGTATCCCAGTAAATTTGTACTTTGAAAAAATAATTTAAAAATCAGACAGTTGTAACAGCCTGACTTTTAGCCCGAAATACCCCTGTGTCCTGATTTCTTTAAATAAATAATTCAAATGTTAAGAGAAGAGCTTTCTTTTTAAAATCTTACAAAAACAGAGAAAGCTTTTTCCATGAAACCATCCATTCCAACCTCTATTCTCAGTGACCTAAAACCCTGTGTGCATGTGTATGCATGTGTGTCTGAATACATCCTTCCACTGGCATAAAAATAAGAATAAATACAATGATAATCACCATTTGGTATATTAAAATATTATACAGCAAATCACTGAGAAAAAATAAATAAAAATAATAAAATGAAATAATACATTTAAATGAATAACTAAATAAAATTCTATGAAAGCGTGTCTACATTTGAGGTGCTGCTGGAGTGTGAGAGAATAGAGTGTGTTTACTGTCAGACATTGGACCCTCACTGGGTGTGTGGATCTGTTAAACCCCCTGCCCTGCACACTGTATTGTTTTAACATCTCCCAGCTCACCTGATTTAACTAATCGTCTAATTAACTGCCTCTTGTGCCACAACTTTAAAGCGGGTTAAAGTTATGAGATGGTGAAATTAGACAGAAGCATAATTCCCCTCCCCCTTCCCAAACTTTTCTGATATGCTTCATTTTCCATTACGTTTCTGGATTTCTAAATTCCTTCACTTTTTAAGGATTTTCATGACAGTACAACTCCTGTCATAGACACGATATATCTATTTTCGAATCCAAAACAGACCTGGCCTGAGCCCGAAATCCAGTGTTCTATCATTCTTTTTCCTACGCCGCCAGAATTTCCTATCAGTAGTGAAAATGTACAGCTATATCAGTCTGTAGTGCTTTCTCAATATCTCCTACCTTTAGGCTTTTTTTTTTTTTTTTTACCCGTACCTTATAGTTTTTATCACTGCAAAAAATATAGCGCAGTATTATTAAACGTAAATTTCCTGACATACTGGTATTAGAAAAGAAGTCGGTTTAACACTGGTAGCACGTTCTGACATGTTGATTTAACATGTCCCGACAGTCCAAAAGTCACCTGTTAAATTAAGCATGCAAATAAAATAAAATGTGCACTAAAACTCAACAATAAAACAAGCAAACCTTTTAATAGTAAACATAAACCCACAAGGCGTTAAGAGTAGTAGCATAGATTTATGGGCAGGGCACTAAAGCAGAGATACATGAGGTATTTTTGGTATGTGTAGAAAACGTGGGTAGGAGAGACTGACACATAGGGTAAATTTATGTGTCAGAGAACTTTAAGCTCTGCGAATACATCTGCACTGTATTTATTCTTAACCTTTAGAATGCAAAAAAGCATTTACTGTATGTCTCTTATTTTAGTAAATGTTAAGGCTTAAATTTAACATCTTAAAGGGTCAAAAATTTTGGATAAAAAATAAAAAGTATCCTTTATTGTCCCAGAGGGGAAATTTGCCTTGGGAAGTTAAACCGAATACATCTTTAAACATCTGTATGAACACACCACAGCTGGAGATGTTACAGTAGTGTGACCAAGTCAAAACTATTTGTAAAATTTAACTTCTTTTGTACATTAAAGATGTTTTAATACAAACTGCACGGAGTAAGGATGGGTCAGGGACAAAACAAATAAATAAATCAGCCCCCATTTTTTGTTCAGATGACTCCTCACTACATTTCAAGATCAGTCCAGTCAGACACCACCCACCTACAGAGCATCTTTAAAAAATTTTATATATTACAGAATCCGCCCCCACCCCCCAATTTCATTCAAAAAAGTGGAAAATTTATGTAAAAATTTCGGCTGACAGCCCAAAATCAAGTATCTCAAAAAATTTGAATATGTCCTAAAATCAATAAAAAAAATAAATAAATAAAAAGATTTACAGTAAAGAAATGTCCAGCTTGTGAAAAAATATTTAAATATATGTATTTCTGTACTAAACATCTGAGTGTAAATTATCATATGTTACAGAGATATTACTGCAACAGTGCAAATGGTGTGTGTGTGTGTGTCTCTGTGGGTGGGTTTGTATGTTTCATCATTTTCATTAAGTTAACTTAATTAAACTGAATAGTGTTGAAATGGCACAGCGGCTTAGTGGTCAGCCTTGCACCCTGCACCTCCAAGGTCAAGGGTTCGATTCCCGTCTCGGGTCTGTGTGCATGGAGAATGCTTCGTGGGTTTCCTCCCACATTTTAAAGACATGCAGATTAGGTTAACTGGCATTCCCAAAATTGCCTGTAGTGTGTGTGTGTGTGTTGCAAGGGATTGGCATCCTGTAATGGGTGTACCGGGTCTCAAGCTGAAGGAGAGATGGAGAGTGAAGGAGGGTGTTGTACCTTTAGAGAACAGGTGAAGCTGGTAGAAGGAGTAGAGGTGAGAAGTGAAGGACAGGAACCAGTACAGGACCATCTCCCAGTGAGGTAACACAGCTGGTTCCATCCTGACCACGCCCACTCCAACCTCTAAACAGGAAAAATCTGATTACACACACGTCTCTCTCTCCCGCGCTCTCACGGGCTGTTCGTGAATCTCTATACCAGACTGTATCTGTAAGCTTTAAAACCCCACACTCTCTGGAGGCGGAAAATAAATTCGCGTTTTCTTTTTTGTTGCGCCTGACGCCTCATGGACTCCGTAGGCGTCTCCTTGGAAACGTAAAAGCCTATCATCGTTAGCAAACACTCTGAGAACCATATCATTAAAGAATTAGTATTTCCCCCCACATTTATGGATGAATTTTATTACACTAAAGGCTTGTTAGTTTTAATAATGTTTTTATAAACTCACATTCAGGAGCTATTAGATTATTTTTCATCAACAACAAGCTACTTAGCTAGCTAACTTTGCAAATTCCTGAATATAACAAAAACATCGGGTTTAAAATAAATACCTACAACAACTAAAACAATGAAAACAGCATATAATTTAATCGAAATGTGGTTAAAGAGTTTTAAACTAACTTACATGGTTAAGAGTGTAAAGATCTTTAAAATCTCCGCTTCCTGACTGGACTCATTCCAAATCACTCACACTTACACATGTAGTGCGGTGGGAGTAGCCCCTCTCTTTGCTAAGTGTAGGGTCCCTATCAAGTGTAAAGTGAGGGATTCGGAATTCTCTAGTCACCGCTCGTCCTGCAGAGCTCCGCCCATTACATCCTGCCTTGATATTTCGGGTGGTTTTGATTGGTTGGCTTACATTGCTGCTCGTATATGATTGGTTAGATACATTTTCTGAAAGAACGTTAATGTTTTTCCCCTCTAGTCTAATGTATAGTATTTATTGTGTTTGTCGTTTTTGTTGTTGTTATATTCAGTGTCATTATTTAAAATAAAGCAAAAGTTGTCTAAAATAGAATATGTATAATGTGCATGTATTAACCTGCACAAAGAATTATGTCAATTCTTTAATTGCTAATTTCCCAAACATAGGCTACAAATTGTTTTACACAGAAAAACAAAAATACTTTATAGAAAATATATAACATAATAACAAATAACTGATGGAGTCATTACCTTTGCAGATTTTATAATAAATAAATAAAAATTAACAACAGTGCAAATACTTCTGTTTTTGCTACACTCATGATGGCAGTTATTTGGACAGGCATAATACCAGTGTGTATATTATTATCAAAACATAACATGCAGATACAATTTAATGATTACCTGTTTTTTAGAGGCATTGTGGTTTTCGCTATGTCGATATGTCTGCTACTTATGCCTGATATTATCCATGTCAGGTCAGGACATGTGTGTGTGTGTGTGTGTGTATGTAGATAAAGCTTAGTGTGATGGAGTGGGCCGCGCCTTGGTGACGTCATAACTGTAATGTTAGTGTAATAGCCTGGGGCTAGCTATTTCAGCGTAACTGAGCTCTGAGCCACATGCTCACAAACTCTCACATGCACGTGCATCCGCATAGCAAGAGCAGTCGTCCGAGATCCCTGATTGGCCGATCAATTCAACCTGGGTCACATGACTAATGTACAGCGTCAGACAAGAGAGAAGTCCTGTTCATATTTACAGAGGAGTAAATATGAAAACAGATAATCTGAAATGAAATAATGTGGAATTACAGTAAAAGTGCTGTTTAAATAGTCTTAGTTGAAGTATACAATGGTCTAAGTCGAAATATAATGTCGATAATTTCTTCATTTGAAATGAACTATAGCCTTTTATATTTAATGTTTATTTAAGGCCCAATTATGATTTGCTTATATTTATTCAGGTTATCCCCGTGACCCTGAGTACAGAATAAAGCAGTAGAGAAGATGGTTGGGTGGCTGGGGGTATTTAGGTTATGCTGGAGTTAGAGCCAACTGAGGAATGTTTTGGAAAATAAATAGTCAAAGAAGTTCTAAAGACCAGCCTTAACCCCACCCCACCTCCAAAAAAAAGGACAATGTGTACACTTCTGCCTTCTCTTTGCCGTGGCCTGAAAAAAAATAATCAGAAGAAAGTATTTAGCTTTAATCCCTGCATACAGCATGATGGGCAAAAACAGAAACACACCTGAAGCCTGTAGGCTCCCAGGGCATACCAATCATTCTTCTTTTAGCAAGAATTACACCATGCGTCAGAACAAAGATAAAGCCTAGATAATAGCACTTTCCACTCATGAGAGGTTTCAATCCAGATTGTCAAATAAATGACAATCTGGAGTGCTATGCTCAGGAGTTTACACACGTATCAGGTACATGTAGGTAATGGCATTATTGGGCTTTTCTCCAGTTTCCTGAACTGATTTTTTCTGTAGCGGAATAAATGTACACACTTCATCTTTACTAGAAGAAAACGGCAACAACTTGCGGCACAAGTTGTAGTTTATTTTTACTTTTCTAAACCTAATGTTTAGTTAAATGACTCTTCACAAGTTTACCTTTAGCAAATGCTTTTGGTTTCGATAAACAAGCTTTTGGCAGAATTTTGATTAGATATCTGATCGCTCCTCTTGGCAAAATCAATATTGTTCACTTAAATATGGTGGTTTCCTGGCAATGACCATTTTAAGCACCTATAAGGCACAGGGTCCAAAAGTTCAAAGTTCCGAACAGAGTTGCTTGCTTTACTTATTCCATATCCAGTTTTAAAGTGTATTTAGTCATTGTCCTGTTAAACTCAACTACTGTATCCAATTTTCAATCATCTAGCTGATCATTTTAAATTTGCTGAAGAGCTTCAAGGTTCTCCACCTCCTTCATGGCAGCAAAACAAACCCAAAGCATGATGCTACCACCACGATAATTCGCAGCTGATACAGTGTTCTTGGGGTTCAATACTTCACCTTTACTCCTGCAAACACGTCTTTGGTTAGAGCTTTCCTCCAGAAGGCTTGTTCTTTCTCCATGTAGTCAGGTGGGCACTTTAGTGGAGCTTTAAGGTGTGGATTTTGAAACAGGGAAGTCTTTCTTTCAGTCTATGGTGATGTAAAACTGGTTTGACTGTAAATAGTGACCCAGGTGTTGTAGCTCCCAGTTCATTGCACACCTGTGCCTTGATGGTTCCTGGGTTGTTCCTGACCACCAGAACCAGTTAAATGATAACTCAGCTAAGGAGGTCAGTTTGGGTCATCTTCCAGACCCTGGCATAGCAGCTCCCCCTCTTATTCTAACTTGAGCTTACAGTATGTACAGTAGTCTGAACTGATCCTCAGTGTCTGAAATCCGGAATCTGCAATAGTTTAGAAATTGCACTGAGCTATTTGGACTTTCCCATTGTACAGTGTGGTGCTCATAATTAATAATCTAAGTGTATGTATATTGTTGACCTTGCATCTGTAATTTTGACACTCTGCTGATTAAAAAAAAAAAAAAAAATTAACATGAATTAAACCTTGCATTGTGAAAGACACACCTTTTAATTCAATGTATTTTGTTTAGTCATTTATTTCCTATAAGGTACAAAGGTCAGCTGTTCTGGAATAGTTCCTGCAAGAACAGTATGATCAAGTGCATTTGTAAAACCCATCAATCACCATGATGAAACTGGCTCTCATGAAGACTATCCCAGGAAATGAAAGAAACTCTGCTGCAGAAAATAAGTTCATTAAGAGTTATCAGTCTCAGAAAACAACAATGAACAGAACTGCAGTGCTGTTATGAAGTCTATACAGAACATAAGTAGCAAACATATCTCAACATCACCTGTTCAGAGTCGAGGGTTCAAGAAATTTGCATGTTCTCCCCATCTGCTCAACACAAGCTTTGAAGCTTTGCACTCACACATAACAATAGACTTAACTTAAGCAAAACCATAATAAAAAACAGTAGATTTATCAACAAATGGACAAAATAAGTTACTTGAAGTAACTGTAGATTATGCAATAAATGGACAAAAAAAGAAAAAGGACAGAGTCAGTAGTTAACCATGTTCATACTGCAGATAAAATGTGCAATATCTTTCTTTCTCTTTCTGTGTGTCTGAATGCTAACTAAAGTAACATTGTTCGTACATTTCCACCACCAAGGCCAAAGAGACACAAGGGGACAGAGTTGGGGGTGAAATGTGAGAAAAGTCACATTTCACTGAAAAGATCAGGAGTCAAGTCTGACTGGGGCTTGTCTTTTTTCCTGGAGGAAGATCTGAATAAATTCTCTCTCACTTAGACACACACACACACACACACACACGTATTTAGATGTTATTACACTACTTGTGCTGATCTTCCTCTAGGAAAAAAAGACATGCCCCAGTCAGACTTGACTCAGTATCTAGAAACGCCAGTGCATGAACTTGACCCAAAACTGTGTGTGTGCGCGCGCGCAACTGTAATACAAGAATCTCTCTTTCTCAGACACACGTTTATTTTCCCCTGATTAAAGTGCACCTCAGTAAAATAAATGTCCACTAGGTGGCGTTCAGAGATCAAAAGAAGCTCGCTGTAAATGAGACGTGGCGGGAGTGTGTGGTGTTTAACTGACCATGACTGCTGTATTAGACTTCTTTCTGTCTACAGGGTGTGTGTCTGATCAAATGATTATGATCATCAGACTTGAGATTACAGTCATACCAGTTATTTTAAAGATGTAGGAAACTTTACCGTGTGCGTGTTTGCAGGTATGCGCAAAAAATTTAGATTTATTTGATAGCTATTCTATGAACAAACTAGAAGTCTTTTTTTTTTTTTTTTTTTTACATAGACACACACAAGGGGTACAAACTTTTGCAAGTCCAATAATATGCGCGTGCACAAAACCAAACAGTTCGTGAAGTTTAACTCAACAGGCTGTAGTGAGCGCGCGCACAAACACCAGCAGCAGCGCGAGCAGTTGGATGACCAGTGACGTCAACCCGAGTATCAAATTAGTATTAATAAACGCGTGTGTGTAGCTGTGCGGGTGAAACGAATCCCCCAGTGCCCCTCCCCTTTGGAGTGGGTGTGTGGCTGTTGTTGTGTGTGTGGAGTGTGTGATATCTTTGAGGAAGAGAAAGGACTGCGCAAGCCGATGACAATCGCGCGCTCGCACACTCACACAGACACAGAGTCATGGCCCAGCACGGAGGGAGAGCGCTGCTGCTGCTGACGCTCGTGCGGAGGGCACACGAAGCTAGGGCGCACTTGTGGCGCGAGCTGGGGCAGTGCGCGAGACCACTCTCCAGCGCCGCGCCGAGCTCGCGCCTGGCCGGGAAGACGTACGCAGAGCTGCGCGAGCTCTCAGTCCGGGACCCGGAGCACTTCTGGGACTTTGCTGCGCGCGAGAGGATTACGTGGAGCCGGGGATTCGAGCGCGTGCAGGACTGCGACCTGGCTAGCGGGAAGATCGGCTGGTTCCTTGGGGGACAACTGAACGTTTCCGGTAAACAATAACAACAAGAAGTTGAAAAGAAAAAACATTGTGTCTTGTTGTCACGTATATGTATAAATAACTATAACTGTATGATGTCTCTCTCTCTCTTACTCACACACACACACACACACACACACACAGGTTCTGCTTTAAGCTAACCCTAAACTCACTTGAACAGTGACAGGATAAACTCTTAACTGTTGAGTCAGCAGCAGCAGCACTGTTATGTTTATAAACACTTAAGTGTGTAGGTGTTTATCCTGCAGTGTGTGTATGTATGTATGTGTGTATAAACACTGCTAACTACACAGAACTGTTTCCTCACACACCACTTCCTTCATCTTGCAAAATGAAAATAAAATTCTTCTGTTCTGTCTGAGTTGCTCTCTCTCTCTCTCACACACACACACACACACACACACACCAAGGCAGAGTTTAAAACCTCTACTTTCTGGCCTTCTCACTCCTGTTTTCATGGTTTCATACTTTCTCTTCCTCGGCTGTAGTTCTCACACTCAACAAATTCAATGCTCTCTCTCTCTCTCTCTCTCTTACACACACACACACACACACACAAACACAAACACACACACATAAATTAGTGTGATCATTTATTTGCATGTCTGATTATATTCCCGAGGCCAAATTTCTCTTCTTTGCTTTGTTCACTCTTACAGTGTGTTTTGTTTTCCTCTAGTTGCACACACTCAGGCGGTCTGGAGGGAAAGAGGGATGGCAGGAGAGAAGGATGATTAAAAAGATAGAGGGATGATTGGAATGATGGAGGAATGACTGGAGAGAGGGATGATTAAATAGACGGAGGGATGACTGAACAGAGAGAGAGATGATTTAAAAGATAGAAAGATGAAGGGTATGACTGTAGAGATGGAGGGATGACAGGAGAGATAATGGAATGACAGGAGCGATGGATGATTGAAGAGATAGAGGGATGATTGGAGTTGTAGAAAAATGTCAGGAAAGAGGGATGATTGGAGAGATAGAGGGATGACAGAAAAGATGAAGGGATGAATTGAGAGATAGAGGACTGACAGGAGTGATAAAGGGATGATTAGAATTCTTTAAGAATGACAGGAAAGAGAGGAATGATTGGGGTGATAAAGGAATGATAGGAAACATAAAAAGAAAGAAGAGATAGAGGGGTGATTGAAGACAAAGGGATGGCAGGAAAGAGAGGAATGATTGGAGTGATAGAGGAATGACAGGAAAGATGGAGGGATGAAAGGAGAGATTGGTGGGATGGATGGATGTCACTAACTTGCATAACCAGTAAACACACACAGCTACCTGTAAATATTATATTCCATTATTCTGACAGTGTGTGTGTGTGTGATTGACAGTAAACTGCCTGGACGTACATGTGGCTAAAGATCCGAATAGAGTGGCTCTGATCTGGGAGAAAGATGAGCCGGGGATGGAGGAACGAGTTACGTACAGGTCAGACATATTTTAGTAATTTCTCTTTCTGATTTATCCACTGTTTAATGATAAGTATTGACCCTGTCCACATTTCCCATCATGCCAGTAGTGGTAGTGTGAAACACAAAGGTGCAGACTGTAGCAGTGGAACCAGTTCAGTGCAGGTGTGAATGTTAGCGTAGCGGTGGAACCGGTTCATCCCTGCTGGAGTCGCTGTGCAGGTGTGAATGAGTTAGTGCTGTGATGGAACTCGTTGTGAGTGTGAACGCTTCAGCAGATCCTTATC
This sequence comes from Clarias platycephalus, assembly GCA_030068275.1. Lineage (NCBI taxonomy): Eukaryota > Metazoa > Chordata > Actinopteri > Siluriformes > Clariidae > Clarias > Clarias platycephalus. The sequence continues at coordinate 9,362,384 of JAQQZT010000005.1, read as the reverse complement.
TTGTCTTTATCTCTTCAGAGGCTCAGCACTGATGTTGTTAAACTGCAACTCTCTCGTGATGAGCTCACAGCTTTACAGCTCCATTTCTTCAAGGGACCATAAACACTGTACCTGTTAACCCAAGGGTCAAAGGTCAAATGATTCAGACAGATGAACTGCCGGTATGTTTATGACACTTAAGATTAAAATCTAAAGGCTTCAGGGTGAAAACTCAAATTTCCTCTTTAAAATGCAAAGTGACCCTGGATCTGAACCTCTGCGTTTATATGGGAGAGTGTTACCTGAGTGTGTCACGACTGATGATGTGTTTATTTATTATTATTATTATTATTATTATTATTATGGGTATGCTTATGACGTTCAGCCTGATTTATAGCCTTTAGCATGGCAGGATCAGAGGTTTTTAGCACCACTGTTACCATAGACACACAGAAACCACAAAGTGTGTGTCTGTGTGAGGAATCTGTGAATGAAGTCTGTGAATGTGAGCGCTGTTGCAATATCAATGTAAAATAAACCAGTAGTAAGAGGGTGGCACACTCCTGGCACAGCAACAGATACGGTAGCAGCACGTGTGTGCCATTAGTGTCATCTAAAGCACCTAAAGGTAAGACCGAGTGTGAAATCGACCCTGGGAATGAGGAAAGAGCTGAACTGTAAACGTGTGACATGTGGTTTCTCAAGGCGCTTTCACATTGTGTGACTGATTTGCTCTGCGCCCAGGAGTGATTGCTCCCCGTCCACACTCCCCCCACTGGCTAGTTAAACTCAGTTCACATTATTATTATTATCATTATTATTATTCTCCGTACTCCAGCACCATTGCTTATTTACACTCTCCAGTTCAGGACCTGCACCAAGTTGGTTTGTGAGCCGCCATTAACCCCAAAGAGAAGAAGAGAACAAGAAAGTCAGTTTTTGCACTATGCTGAATGTTATTGATATTTCTGAATAAATTTGAAGAGCGATGCTTTTACTTGCCTTCCTACTTTATCAGCTATGTCTGAGATAAACAGCATTGATGACGTTCAGGAACAATTGGCTTCCATATCTGATTCAATCCGTACCCGTGTATGCTGCTTTGTGACCAAGACCACCTCTTTCAGCGGATCTGGGCACAGTTCCCGAGTGTGGAACGATTGTGTTCTCACTGATCAAAATGAACCAGAGCACTAGAGTCAAGTGCTCTCAGAAACGATCCCAGTGCCCTAATGTGAAAATGTCCTGAGAGGAAATTGCTGAACTTTGGTGTCTTAGGCAATCTCCTCTATTGAGAGGGTTTTTCCAGTTTGAAGTAAGTCACCTCTTTGACACCTCTTTCAAACCTCCGGTCTTGTGTTCTGTACCTATTCTATTCTATACCCATATTTATTTTTTGTGGCATCCATTGTGCACAGCAAAGAAAGAATTTCATTGTACGGGGGGGGAATATACTTAAAACTTGAACTTGAAAATTCCTGTCCAGAGTGTGGACACTGCTATCTGTGAGTGAGTCGTCATGGTCATTCCTTGTAGATGAAGTGCTGAGTCTCGTCCTGATGAGCTGCTCTCGTGTACCATGCCATGCGCATGTGAAGCAGTTGTGCATTCTTGGGTCTCTAGAAGGTACACACTCCACCGTTCCGCTTGTGTCTGGATGTTTTGTTATTGGGGTGGAACAGCTTGTGCCTCAGTGCCTCAGTGTGTCTGGCTGAGAAACGGACACTGATTGGCTCACCATTTCACACGCAGTAAAGCATCTAACCACAGATCAGAGTGACTTCTATCATAATGGAAATTATGGGCATTGGCCGTATTGGAAAAGATGAGAGGTATTGATTGGATGATTATTGATCATAAGCAATGATCAGAACGAAGATCAGATTACAATCAGTTGGTTTCCTCTGCATTGCGTACCTTACTGTGTGTTTTTTTTTCGCCCATCTGAACAAAGTTAGAGGGATATGACTGTGTATAATGTATACACATAATGTATTAGGTGTATTATGTGTTATACTGTGTATAATGTATACACATAATGTATAACTACACATACTCACAACACGGATGTATAAAACGGCGGAGTCACGTGAGGTCACAGCATAATCACAGACACGATAAAAACAACAGGCAACAGAACAGCAACAGACGAGGACAAGACTAGACTCTGAGTCTTATAAACTAATATGAATCAGGAAACAAAACAGGAAGCACAAGACAGTGAGACACGTCTTCACCTTTAAAGTCCCCAAAACCACAAAACCAATGTTGACTTGTTATACAATTTTCATGTAAAAAGGGAGCTCCCAGATGTGGTTGTACTTTGGTTTTAGGAGAAGAAGGAAAAATCTTACGATCGAGATTATTAACAAAACCATGTCAGTTCATTTTTGCATCGGTTGTGTACAGAAAATAAACATTTGTGCTCAGTCTGTTTTTGAGAGATAAAAAAAAAAAAAAATTAAATACAGCCTTCCCACACCCCAGCCCACCAGTATTGATCATGTCTTGTTTGTTTGTGGATGCAAAATAGACATTTGTGCTCAATCACAGAGATTTGCTTCATGGTTCTTTTTTTTTGCACACAGTCCCGTGGAGCATGTGATCATCACTCGTCTGCTGTGATTTTTGGTAGATTAATGGAGATTATGGGCATTGGCCATACTGGAAAAGGTGAGCTGTATTGATTAGATGATTATTGATTATAAGCAATGATCAGAATGAAGATCGGATTACAATCAGTTGGTTTCCTCTGCATTGCGTACCGTAATGCATGTTTTTTTTCTCGCCCATCTGGACAACTGCTTCGTAGCGGAAACATGTAAAGTTAGAGGGATACGAGTGTGTATAATGCTAATAACTACGCATGGCCACAACACGGGTGTATAAAACGGCGGAGTCACGTGAGGTCACAGCAGACACAGCATAATCACAGACACGATAAAAACAACAGGCAACAGAACAGCAACAGACGAGGACAAGACTAGACTAAGTCTTAGAGTCTAAGAGTCTTATAAACTAATAAGAATCAGGAAACAAAACAGGAAGCACAAGACAGTGAGACACGTCTTCAACTTTAAAGTTGGTTTCCTCAGCATTTAGTACCGTACTGCGTGTTTTTTTTCTGCCCGTTAAATTTTTTGGCACACAATCCCTTGGAGCATGTGATCATCACTCGTCCCGGGTGATTTTTGTTGAGTTCGCAGGAGCAATGGTGAATCCAGTATGCATTCGTTTGGTTGTTGAGTTTGTTCATCGTACTGTATACTTTCTTTCAGTATTGCATTAAACTGTTTGAGGGTAAACACGAGCTGGTCTGCAGGGATGATGTTCTCCTGTTCTGACAGTGGGGTCGTCTCTGTAATGGTAATATATTCAGTAATAAATGCTTATGAGAGTAATCCTAGGGGATGTGTGTGTGTGCACTCTGATTGCAGTTGTAGTGAATGGAGGTGGCCATTCAGGAAACACAACAAATGCGAGAAGGATCATACTGTGCGGTTACACCAATTATGGATTGTCAAATTCTACTTTGAAGCTGTAAGAAACTTAACCTAACCTGAAAGATAAAAAAGAAAAAATTTTACTTTTACAAAAAAAGATGAAGACGAGGAAGAATAATACATTTTATATAGGAAATGCCTTTGAAGACACCCAAGGACACTTCACAATAAAATTTGACACTAGAGAACATAGTAAACCACACATTTAACGGCCGACATCATCATCATCATCATCATCATCATCATCATCATTATCATTTAGATCGAGACCCTGATGGAGAACCCAGACGAGATGGGGGGTGAGGAAGAAACTCCCTGTGGCCACATGAGAAGTCTTTTGGTTTGTGCAGTTTGTCTGAAAGTGTTCTCCTGATTGTGGAGGATAAACACATTACAGCTGATGAAGTGTGTGTTACAGAGTGTGTGTTTTATAGGGTGCGTGTCGTAAGTCCTGTTGGGGATTTATTTACAGAACACTGCCTCTGAGCTGATCAAATCTAAACTGATCTGATTTGAGTTGATCTGAACCCCATTTAAACTGAACTGAAGTAATTAAATTTACTGTAATCTAATCTAAACTGATCTGAAGGTCTCTCTCCTCCGTGTGTCGAGTTTATCCCCTGCAGCTGTGTGTTAGAGCTCAACTCAGCACACAGGTGGAGTGTGTAGGTGATAATTACACACACCGAGCTAAAATAACATCTAAAGTATTATGCAAAGTGGTTATAATAGGGTTTGCTGCACACACACACACACACACACACATACAGTTTAAACAATAAACACTGTCTGATACTAAAATAAGCAACACAGCTACTTTTTCCATTACACCAATATCATTTGTAACACACACACACACACACACACACACACACACACACACACACACACACACACACACACACATTTAAAGTCCCCCGACTCTAAACTCACTCCTGCATTTTACTTCCAGCACACAGCTGAAGATGTCGTGATATTAATTCTGATAATTAAAATGAAAGTAATAACACTTGTGAGAGCTTTGTTGCTCACATGCAAAGATTTGCAGCAGTGTGTATCGAGTGTCACCTGGCGTCTCTGCTCAACAGGAAATACGAGTGCATAGTAAGACACACAGTCTTACTATGCACTCGTAGTAAGTCAGGATCATGTGCTGTGGTGTTACCATGGTAACGTCATCTTTATCATAGAATTAAAAGATTTTTCAGTTATTATGTTTTTTTACAAATTAACAATATGCAGAGGTGACATGCCATCCATATCAGAGCTAAGCAGGCCCCTCAACACACACACACACACACACACACACACACACATACACATATATATACCAGAGCAAGTAGAGGTGTGTTTTGTATCAGCACAGAGTACAGAGCGTGAGTTAAACTCTAAGGCAACAGTAAACTGTAAACCACGAGCTGATCGCTCCTCACTGTAAATATTTTACATGAACACTTTAAGGCTGTAAACGTCTCACGCGTAATAAATTAGCTTGAAATGTAAATGATCACGAGCAGAGATGTATCATTTAACAGGAAGCTGAAAGTAGGACGAATATTCCTGAGTCTGCACTAGAGCAATGGTAGGAGTGTCTGAACTCCACGTAACCCTCATGAGATCAAAATCCAGTAGAAAAAATGACATTATATTTGACACACACACACACAAACTCACATTGTGACACATACACAGAATGATTACAATTCACATTTAAAAGAACATGGAGGAAGCTGCTTTTTACAGATTCAGTGTGTGTGTGTGTGTGTCAATGTGGCATAGTCTGAAAACAGAACATAAACATGTACAGAAGAACAGCCTCCTAGTCATACAACGTCTCATATCAGTCAGACATCTGGAAGTCATCAGGAGCCGCGGGAGTCACGTGACATGGAGTAACTGTAGTGCAGTGTAGTGTACTTCAGATCTACCTCCGATTTACATCTGCACTGCAACGTGGCTACAACATTACTGCAATGTTACATTAGAACATTACCGAAATGTTGTTGTAAGATTACTGCAACATTAACTGCAACATTACTGTGGCAGCACCGCAACATTACTACAACATTACAACATTACTGCAACATTACAACATTACTGCAACATTAGAACAGTTCTGAAATGTTATTTGTAACATTACTGCAATATTACTGTGATGTTACTGCAACATTAGAACAATACTAAAATGTTATTGCAACATTACTGCAACATTACAACACTACTGCAACAGCACTGCAACATTACTACAACATTACAACATGATTACAACATTAAAACAGTAATGCAACATGGCTTCAACTTTACTGCAACATTACAACACTACTGAAACAGTACCGCAACATTAAAACAGCACTGCAACATGGCTGTGGCAGCATTACTGCTACATCACATTACTACTGCAACGTTACTGTAACAGCACCGCAACATCACTACAACATTAAAACAGCACTGCAACAGTACTACAACATTACAACATTACTGCAACATTATTGCAACATCACTGTGGAAGCACCGCAACATAACTACAACATTAAAACAGCACTGCAACATTATTGCAATGTTACTGCAACATTAGAACAGTCCTGAAATGTTATTTGTAACATTACTGCAATATTACTGTGATGTTACTGCAACATTAGAACAATACTAAAATGTTATTGCAACATTACTGCAACATTACAACACTACTGCAACAGCACTGCAACATTACAACATGATTACAACATTAAAACAGTACTGCAACATGGCTTCAACTTTACTGCAACATTACAACACTACTGAAACAGCACCGCAACAGTACTGCAACATTAAAACAGCACTGCAACATGGCTGTGGCAACATTACTGCAACATCACATTACTACTGCAACGTTACTGTAACAGCACCGCAACATCACTACAACATTAAAACAGCACTGCAACTGTACTGTGGTGTTACTGCAACATTGTTGCATTGCTACTGTGATAGTGATGGATTGTTATAATGCTGCAGTGATGAAGTGATGGATTGAGTTATGGAGTGACGTGACAGATTTATGGTGTGATAGAATGATCAAATTTTTGTGTGATAGAATGATGAAACAGTGGAGTGATGGAATAATATAATGATAGGATTATGGAGTGATGGAGTAATGATATGTTGGAACAGTGTAATGGTGGAGTGATGAAGTGATGGAATGGTGGAGTGATGGAATGGTGGAGTGATAGAGTGATGGAATGCTAGAGTGGAGAGGTTGTTGTAATTGCTCAGGTGAGTGAAGTGTACAAACACTCAGGAGCAGCTTGTGATTGTTAACGGAACAATTCTCGACACGCTCCCAAACACACACTCAGTAATATACACTCTAACAAAAACACACATACGCACACACATGCATGCGGACACACTGAATAACACACACTCAATAATACACTGAATTACCCTCACTCAATAAAACACACACTCAATAAAGCTTCTCCAGGAAGTGTGTGTTTATTAATATCATTAACATAAAAATTTGTTGCCCCTTTGCCCTGGTCATGTGACCACCCTGAGCGGATAAAGCAGTGAGTGTTCAGGTTGTGCATGTCTTGTTCCTTGCAGTCTTTAGAGAGAAACAGAACCACTACATTACTGCAGCGGCCACTCTGAGGTCTTTACTTCATACATTGTATTTGCACACTATACAGTGTGTGTTAATGTTGTGCAGAGCATACAGCATGTGTGTGTTTACTCCTCAGCAGTATCAGGTTGCAGCTTTCTAAGCTCAAAGATTATTACTGGGCAGAAAATTCAACCTGGATTCATTTTCACTGAACTAAGCTGATGTAGACTGGAAGCAAATTGCTGTCAGACTTCATCCGCTCCAACCCTGATCTTCTCACACCCCTACACTCACGCCCGGGAGTGTTCCCTCCACCCAGAGGACGAGCTCCACATCACACTTTGGGCACAGCTGCGCTAACATTTTAAACTTCATTGTGTATTGTCACACAGGGACTGTACTCGGGTCTTTGTGGAGAATGAGACACTGAACCGGAGAGACCCACAGGTTTGAGGAGGGTGAACACTCTGTACCACTTGAAAAAGATGGTCTTGAGCATGACCTGGTGGATTCTGCGCGGTCTGAATTACCAACTCAGGGGTAGGCAAGTTCGGTTTTAGAGATTTCAGCTCCAACCCTTCTTAATCCAGAAGACCTTGGTTACCAAATTCAGGTGTGTTTAATTAGGGTTGGAGCTGATCTTTGCAGGATTGCGGCTCTCTAGGACCGAACTTGCCTACCCCTGCACTAACTGAACCAAAACATGGAGACAGACCTCTGAGAGAGAGTGGAGAGTACACAAGTGTACTCGGGTGCAGAATGGTATTTCTAATATGAAAGCAGGACATGTGGGGGAGGGGGAACAGGGGCAAACGTGCCCAAGTACAGTACAAACCAGTCATGCCTAGCATTAAAGCTACGTTGGCATCCATAGAGCTTTCAAATATACTTCTAATACACAGGATATACACGAGAAATCCCAAACACTGACACTGCATTAGCACTATTTGTTAGTATTTCTCAGGTTATGTGTGTGATGTGCTGTGATCTGCTCTCTCATCAGAGAGCTGCTGGAGATGACCTGCCGCTTAGCCAACACGCTAAAGAGCCACGGCGTGAGGAGGGGAGACCGCGTGGCCATCTATATGTCCATCTGTCCCACCGCGGTGGCAGCCATGTTGGCGTGTGCGAGGATCGGAGCGGTTCACACTGTAGTGTTCGCTGGATTCAGCTCAGAAGCCCTGGCAGGCAGGATTCAAGATGGTAAGGACATAGAGAGGACAGGGAATAGGGGGAAGCGGGGAGAACATGGGGCAAATCAGGGTTTTATTTTTATATTGCAGTCTTCTATTGGATGTTTTGGGAACCATGACTGTATATGCTTTCAGAACTAAAAATGTTGCACGCTATTTGTTGTAATGTTGGTGTAACGTTAAAGCAGAACCATTGCAGAACGTTCTTCCAGTGTGTTCTGTTAGCTTTGACTGTAGCTTAATGGCTGAGTTCCTGTACTGGGGGGGGGGGGGGGGAAACTTTTCTGTACAAACATCAGCTTTTTCACACACACACGCAAACACACGCACACACACACACATTCCTGTGTCTGCAGATATCTTTATAGTTTATTTTATTAACTGACCTTGTGGCTTTGATAAGGACAGGTGCTGTATTACTCGGCTCGCTGTCCCCTACATGTGAATATTTAACTCTGAGATTTAGCTTGAGGTGGAAAAGATAAATACACACAGAACTCTTTTACTCATGTGATTCAAACTCATTGACCCATTTTACTTGTGGCAAAAAAAAAGAGAGCAGACAGTGGGCGATACTCACTAAATGTGTGTCTGTAGCTGTTTCTGCTGACAAAGGAGGAAAAAAATAATTTTCTTTCCTATATTGGTGATATAAACACAACAACCAGATGACTGTCACTCTTGGGACATTATTAGCAGCTGTCATTCGGCCAGAAAGAGGAAGACTGATAGAGATAATAACGACTCACGGTCGACAGGCTGGAGCCAACATAAGATAATTAACGGCTGAAGGTCAGTTGTCTACAGATTGATGACCATAAAGAAGGCAGAGAATTTTTTTGATGACGGGTGACATAATGAAAACCACTATAAAAACGATGGCACTTTCATTCCCAGTTCTTTTGTGGAAGTCACCATGTCAGATTGAGGATGAACAGCTTTGGAAGGAGATGTCCAAACAAGAAGAAATTATTTTAAGTTTGTCCATGGTGGAGCAGACGTGTGCAGTGTGGATGTGACGGTGTCTAATGGGTGAGCTTGTACGAGAATCACAAGGTGATTCCCAAAACTTTATGAGCATGGACTGGACCGTGTGCCTTTTCACAGCTGTGGTCACGTGACCTTGCGCACATTTTCAGCCGACAGGCAGAAACAACCGCAGCAGGGCAAACCGTTGTTGGTCGTCTTGACTGCGTGCTTCTAAATGGCTGATGACAGATTGACTGTGCAGACTGTAGTGATGGAAGACTGTAGTTAATCTGCCGGAAATTCCTCAGGTTTTAACTGTCGGCTGATAGACAGGTCACAACTAAAAGAACGAGAAAAACGTTTCTGCCCTAAAGCTGAATATTTTCCTCTAACAGCACGTCCCCAAATGTTTTATTTTTCTTACACCACAGCAACTCACCACCAGTTAAAAACGATTTATTAAATGAAGAACAACAGTAAAAGTTTTTTTTTCTTTTGTCACATTTGTCACATTATAGCAGCCATAAACACTTGTCACCGCACAACTATTTCTTTACACTCTCTCTCTTTAAGTTAATAAGAGGTGAATAAATTAAGATTAAAATATACTTTGACTGTTACACAACACTGACACTGGAGACTCCTTTCATACATCTTACACAAACATCTCATTGCTTCATCATACTAATAATTACAGACTTAAAATATATGTTTCTATCAGTTTTTAAACACTGAGTGTTCAGATGTTTGAGGCTTTGGACAAAAAAAAAAGACGAAACTGTCAGGAAGAAAACTTTATACAGTTTAATAATATTTATGTTTATTTGATTTTCTATTGATTTACTATGAATTATTGATTTGAATAGTTAAACAGTTCGACATTCAACATTTAGTTCTAATACGGTATGAATACATTACTCTCTTTTTCTTTCTCTCTCTTTCACACACACACACACACACACACACACACACACACACACACACACACAGCTGAGTGTAAGGTGGTGATCACGTGTAATCAGGGCGTGCGAGGTGGACGTGTGATCAATCTGAAGGCAACGGTGGACGCAGCAGTGAAGTCCTGTCCCTCAGTGAAGAGTGTCCTCGTAGCTCAGAGAACCAATCAGAGCGTGCCGATGGGGAAGCTGGACACGCCCCTGGAGGAGGTGAGGGCGGAGCTTGTTAAGTTCGTCAAGAAGACACGCATGTCTCAGGATCAATAAAAAATTTTATGTAATCTTTATATATTTAAACGACTTATTGTTAAAGATCTCAGATTGTAGTTTTACTCATTTGGCGAAAAACGTTTACTAAACTTTTTCTAAACATTTTAAGGAAAAACAGAAATAAGAAATCAACAGTATGTTTTTATAAAACTCCTTGATTCTATCACCCACTCGTTAGATCTGTACACTTAGCCATGTAGTGCACTAATCGCAGGGTTTGTCAGGTGCCGTGGAGTGTACACTATGTGGTCAGCACGTTTAGTGAACAGGACGTCACACAAATTATATTAATTATCATTATTATTATTATTATTATTATTATTCCTGTGTGAGAACCAAGTGAAGATACCTTAAAGTGAACATACCAGTGCACTCATACACTCAGTACAAGTGTTATCTACGTATGTGTTTATATTTATTATCTTTACTTTAATATTAATTACTACATTATTATTAATCATGTAGAGCCCAGCTAACAGAGAGCATTATTAACGCAGAGTCACAGCCTGTGGCGCTGCAGAAATTTATTCTCTTGTTCCTTTAAGCTTCCAAAAACAGTCTGGTGCTTCTCGAGGATCCTCTCTAGAACGTCCCTGTTGTAATGATAATAACAGAGTTATTATACAGAATGGAGTGTGTATGTGAGTGTGATCGACGTGCTGTTGCAGGCGATGGCGAGCGAGTCGAGTGTGTGTCCCCCGGAGCCCATGGACAGTGAGGACATGCTGTTTCTGCTCTACACATCAGGCAGCACGGGGAAACCCAAAGGCATCGTACACACTCAGGCTGGATACCTGCTGTACACGGCTCTCACACACCAGGTGATGGATACACACACACACACACACACACACACACACACACACACACACACACACACACGCAAGCATTTATTAAGAGTTGATCCCAGACCAGTTCAATCTCCAGATGCAGATGCATAGCAAGGTTGCTTAAAATTCCCTCCGAGTGGCGCAGTGGTAAAGTGCTCGCCCTATCATCCGGAGATCGTGAGTTCGATTCCCGGGTGATGCTATAACCTCTTGCAGCCGGAGGTCTAGAGAGAGCTGATTGGTCGAGCTCTCTCAGAGGGGAGGGATGAGAGGTACTTGCGCTCCCACATTAATCACGGCTCAACAGCCAATCAGGGGCGTCTGTGAGCTCACGCAAGCGGAAGGAGCGGATAGCGCTGTCCTCCAAGTGTGTTATGCCGTCCCTAATGGTGCGTGAGCGAGCAGTTCGAAAAGATGCGGTCGGCTGGCGTCACATGGTTGGGAGGAAACACGTGATAGTCTTCAGCCCTCCTGACTGAGTGGTAGTAGTAGCCTTAATGTGGGAGCCCCCTAGTGACGGGGAGGAATTGGTCACGACTAAATTAGGGAGAAAATCGGGGAACACTGCACTAAAGTATACATAGTGTATATAACCATATACAAACTTAAACAAATGAACACCCTTTGACACACACACACCCTTCATCCTTTCTTCATCTTCACTTTCTAGTGTGGTGTACAGAGTAATGGCTGATTGGATAAGAATAGTTTTCATTGTGTTACTTTTGCTCACAGGGGCCGGATGGCTTTGTGCCCCGACCTGAAACTCAAGGAAAACAAGGAAAACTGCCTCTCTAAACTGGTGCTGTGGTTTGAATCATGGATTGATTTTGGATTTTAGATCAGAAACAGGTTCTACAACTCTCACTAAGACTGTCCTGCTTAGAACCAATAGTTTTACTGGCAGTATTCACTGTCTTGCTGAGGAGATTCTTCTGGGCAGTGTTGGCACTGCCATGCCAGCTGAGTGTACAAAATGTCCCTTACATTCAGATTACTAAAATCTCCTACACCCCCGTTTTTCAATCTTGTCCAGATCACTGTCTTCAAAGACAAACGCTCGTGAAGTCTGTTCAGATCAGATTTGCATGTTGCACTTTAATCTGACTTTAATGTGGACGCATCTGTCCTCTGAATCGGCATTCTTCATCTATCATCAGAATCTTGATGATATTTTTGCAGAAATCTGCCTGGGGTTTTGCTCGGGATGACAGCAAGCAGTTTTATTTTTTGAGACCTAGAAGAAGGAAGAAAGCAAGATGCCTCACTTTAGCTGTTTTACCAACCGTTGTTAGCACTGCTATGAAATACCCATGCTGCCGGTGCTTACTGATGATGTCACGCCCTATGCATGCGAAGATGCAGAAAGTCACATGGATCCCAATCTGCCCGTTCTCATTCACCTCACATGACCGCATATCTATGACCTTATGGAAAAGTGAGTCAGATCCTAAAAACTTTAGATTTGTGCGTTCTGACAAAAAACTGATCTGTGTCACATTAGCATAAAAAATCTGAATTGATTCACTTCAGGGTGGTGACGTGAATACAGCTGTATACACCTCCTGAATAGTGTTTAAGCCTGTAGTTAAGTCTAAAGTCTCAATACTGATGTGTCTAATGCTCTTCATAGACTAGACTACGATCTGTTGTGTTTCTGTGGCTCATGTAGACGTCGCTCAGCCAGTGGCTGTGACTCACCGTTTTCTGTACAGAGATTGATTTCTGCAAGTTTAAACACACCCTAGAATAAGAACGAGTGGCAGTGCTGTAAAGCCATGTAGTGTGCCTTCCGTGAAGCGGAGTCATGCCGGGATTAGATGAACACATGACTAAACTTTATGCTGCATGACTAATTTAACTCTGAGTGTGTTTGTGTTGATAAACCACATGACCGTTAACTTTCCAGCACTGAGGAACCTGCTGCATCTGTGCTTTCTGTCCAATCAGTTAACACTCTGGTCTGATCTCTGGGTCTGATCTCTGTTCCTCATTTACCACAGGGATTAGATCCAGTGTTAAACAGTGTGTAAAATCTGATTACAGGTCTCAAATCGCTCTCAGAAACAGGTCCAACGTGTGTGTGTGTGTGTGTGTGTGTGTGTATCTGTTCTTCTAAACTTTCACTGTTTGTTGTGTCCACATGTGAACAGTACTGAGAGGTGTTTAATCAACTGTGAGGAGATAAACACGCTCTTGTTTCCATAGTAGTGCTCTCTCAGGTCCACCTTCACATGTGCGTGTGTGTGTGTGTGTGTGCGTTCATTAATGCTGACATGTATACTGTGTGTGTGTGTGTGTGATGAACATTTCAGTACGTATTTGATTACTGCCCTGGTGATGTGTTTGGCTGTGTTGCTGATGTTGGATGGATCACTGGTCACAGTTACGTGGTGTACGGCCCGCTCGCTAACGGAGGAACTACTGTATTGTTTGAGAGCACACCTGTGTATCCTGATCCAGGTAACCCACTTCCACACAACTCACACACACATACACCAATACAGGTACTTGTTGCAGAATCTTAGCAACGGTTTCCAGTCTTCAGACCCCTGATCTGGTATTTCTAAGTGTTGTATGCTTTAATCCCTAGAGTAATTCCCCACCAGTCCTGTAGCTGTGTACGCACCACCACAGAGGAACAATAAGCTATCACTAAATAGAGAAGGGGGAAAAAAATCTATTCAGTTACGTATCACGATTCATTTGTGTGGTAGTTCATGTCTCGCCACACTGACTCTTTTATAAGTCAATTTTTAATTTATACAGTGGTGTGAAAAACTATTTGCCCCCCTCCTGATTTCTTATTCTTTTGCATGTTTGTCACACAAAATGTTT
>JAQQZT010000005.1:9244341-9259897 GCA_030068275.1 Clarias platycephalus | reverse complement strand
ACACACACACACACACACACACACACACACACACACACACACACACACACACACACACACCCTGTAGTTTCTTCAGCACGGCCACCTCCATCTTCAGCACTTGTTTAGGCTGCTGCGCCGACTCCACCTTCAGAGCCACATTCTCCCGGGTCACCAAGTCCAACGCTTCATAGATCTCCCCAAATCCTCCGCCTCCGATCTTCTTTAACTACACACACAAACACACAGATCCATGAATAAGCAAACAGACACCACACGATCAATTAGTTCCTGACAGCATCTACACACTCAGCTTTGATCAATAGCTAATTAACTCACAATCAGCAGTTTAACAATATCCCTTTCTCTGTGGAAATTCTTTCTTTTATATATTGAAAGCATTTCATATATGTAACCACTAGGGTGCGTACTCGAGTCCAGATGTTTCATTAGTTGTTCACACACACCTTTAAACCTGAATAAAACCAGGGATAGAAAGTGTAGACTAAAGAAGGAAAGAGCAGGTTTGGTGCAACTGCGTAATCCTGCATGTGTGTGTGTGTGTGTGTGTGTGTGTGTGTGACAGGACATGAATATCAAAACATGAGACAAAAGAAACAGAACCGGGTGTAGAGATGTGTGATGTGGAATATTATGTTTTATATCTTCTCTCCTTCAAGGTCATTGTGGTCAGTGGTGGGTGTCGGATCTGTCGAGCCACAGAGCTGAGTTCATCTTCAACCTTGGCGTCTCTCCACACACTCCACTTCCCCAAGCTGACAGACCCATTCATCACTCCTGAGAACCAACAGCTCTACCACAGCTACCTCTCAGGTGGGCACGGGTACAGATCTGAGTCTGTCCTGGACTGGTAACTGAGTGCGTGTGATGTACTGGTGCTCCACCCGAGAGCTCAGTGTTAGTCAGGGACAGACCTGGGATCAGCCTGACTGAAACGTTTACTGAAGATGAAGGCGTATTTAGTGCAGGCTAGTACTAAGACATGTTAAACTACAGCGAGTGCACCATCATGGCCTCAGTTCCTGTACCTTCATCTCTAGAACCTGTAAGCTCCCTGTATCTCATAACTCTTCATTCTGATCTGCAATACTTGTGCAGGATTTCCTAAGAGTTGAGCCGTCTGATCTTTAAAGCCAATTACTGTAGACGTCGTCCTCCAACATCCCAGTGAACCAGCATCAATTCTCCTGCCTCCTCATATAGGAAATATCCTTATGACCTAATCCTTAACTCGGTCCACTCCTCAGATTGTCATGTTCTACTTACCTGCTTTCACCAGCATTAATTTATCCTTCCTTTAACCTTTATTCCATTGGTAGTTTGACTCTTCTTCAGCTCTCACTTCCACTACCTTAATGACCGAACCCTGCTTCACATGCTCCTCACACCTTCCCCTCGCCATCATCTTTACAAGACCTTCTCTACTATCTGCCCCATTGTCCTCCTTACTTGTTTTTTGGCTTAAGCCTGGTATTATCATAAACAGACAAAAACTACAGCAAGACTGAAAAAGGTGACATCAGAAACAAGAGCCTTCAGCACATCTTGTGAACATTATCTCAAAGAGCATATACCATGAGGTTGCTCATCATCTAGAAGCATCTCTAAAACCATCTCCCTGCCTGGTCAGACTCTCAGCCAAACATCACCGGGTAACTATTGTTGGTGAAATCAATTAATAAAACCCATGAATTTGGCATACAAAGAGACGTATTGTGTGTCATGTATAACGTGACACAGAGAAATCAGGTTAAAGGAAAAAAAGGGTCATGTTAGAAACCCGTTTAGACCATGTTTAGACCCAGAGATCTGGCACTAAACATGCAGCGGCGGTCAATTTGCCCATGATCAAAATCGGATAGGTGTCAGTGTGATGGGCCAACACCAGCAATCAGCTGATCAGTCTCGGATATTGAACTTACAATTGTCAGTCACAACAGCGTCAGTCACAACAGCAGATGGTGGAAGTGCGGATACACAGGTATCATGATAATATTGTATCGGGAGGCCCCTGGTGAGTTCCATCCCTAGTAAAAACAGGAAGAGGTCTTAAAGCGTACAGAGGCCTTGATGCCTACCAGTATATTAGTATGGGCTAGATAACAACATCTGTTGTTCCGCTGCACAGACGACAACCACCGTCGTCAGGGCAAAGGTAAGACAGGCTACCGCTTCTTCCCTAATGTTAAGTTGGATTTGTCATCATAATGTGATCATAACATGATAATTATGTGCACAATAAATAAACACACTCGGAGGACAACGCTATGATTTGCTGTGACTGATATGAGATCCCACGCCGCTGAGAGAACCCCGCTGAGAGAACACAGCCACTTAGCTCTCTCTAGGTCAGCATGACCCGGGAATCGAACTAGCGATCTCCGGGTGATAGGGCGAGCACTTTACCACCGCATCACTCTGGGAACACCAAATAGTGTTAAACGTGCAGCCAGTGCGCTGTGTAGGACATACAATCCCTTGTTCCACACACTAAGTAGTGACCCTGATCAGGTATTAGAAAGAGATTTGGGATTCATCATTGTGTTAGAAGCTAGTTACCTTTCTAGCCCGCGTCCCTTTTGCCGTCCATGGCGGACAGACGTCGTGACATCACGTGAAAAAACATCTATAACTGATTCTCTACTGATCGCACGCACCTAAGCGCTGCAACAAAACCGCATTCATGCCATCATCAAGAGATGTGGCGTGTTCGATCATCTGTATCCCGGTGCTCTCAGGGGGAAGAGCCGAACGTGACATTAGATAGGGATCATCTTCATCATCTTCATGTGGTTAAGACACCGGACAACTGATCAGAAGGTGAAAGGTTTAAACCCCTGCCGGGCCCCTGAGCAAGTCCCCTAACCCTCAGCTGCTCAGATATATGTATAATAAGATGAACTTACATGGCGTTTAGAACACGCTGTAAACGTGAACCACGATGCAGAATGTGCAAGTACTCACCACTTTCCAACGCTCTTTGACCATGCAGTTTTGGGGCAGGATGTCCACCTGCTCTCCTGCACCGTTCATGTTTTCGTCACAGTCGACTCCGACACGCTGCATCAGCTGGCCAGGTCTTCACACAATCCTGCCATTCACCTGTACAACAGAAGAGCCATGTTAGCTAACGAAGTACATCACACAATCAGTTAATAAAGCATGCTAGCATCACCACTACACAGGCAGGGTTAGGGCTTAGCTTTTAAGGATGGGTTTAGTTTTTAATCTGTTTAATGTGATGTTTATTAAAGTTACAACTACATTGTGTGTGTACTTAATTTTAAAAGCTTGCATTATGTTTTTGCGCAATTATTTGTTGACAGCGCGCTTTAGCCAAAAAAGCCGCCAGTAAACACCAACGTTGAAGAAGCGCTTACGTGACCCAAAAAGCGGAAGGAGACGCAAACAGTTAGCTGCGTATTAATTTGAGGGAGCGTTCTGGTGCAGCTGCAAAATGGAACGGAGCGATAAAATTATCAGCGAGCCAAGAGATGAAGAAACCAGCAAGAGAAAACAACAGAAATTGTCAGTAAAGGCTTATATGTTATGCCTGTAGATTTTTAAACTTTTAGTTCTGAAAGTTTAGTTGCACACCTTAGTGGTTTTGTATAATTATTTATTTCAATGTGTGCCTTAGTTTTTTTTAACCTTAAAGTAATTTGAAAAACCTTTTTTTTAGTTTTTGCATCTGAGAAAAGGCTTTAAAATAAGAATGTATGGCACTGTAATGCACTTAATTAATCTCAGGCAACTTTAATACCCCAATCTCACCTACGCGGTTTCGTGCGGTGGCCCGAAGTACGGTTCATCATGATTCACCACGAGTTTTGGCGCTTACGTTCGTTTCCATCTTTCTGCGTGAAAAATAAAAAAAAAATTAACGTTAAAAAATGTAACATGTTTAATTTTTTTGGCGGTCCTCGCGGAAGCGAACTTCGCGGAACGTCGGCGGGCAATCGCGCCGGTTCTCACCGCGAGTCAAACCGCATAGGTGAGATAGGGGTATAAGCCATTCCTTGTATTGTGAATAATGACAATGTTTATTTTTGATAAATTGCTGTATGCATTTAAAAAATTTAAGTTGATTCATCTAAAAAGAAAACTACTTAATCTTTGTTTCTCTTATACAGTAGACTTTACATCGCTGTTTAATTAAGCAAAAGTACATTTTATCCGATTAATCGATTAATCGATTTTTGGGTAGGATACTCGATTACTAAAATACTCAATAGCTACAGCCCTAGATTGAATGAATCATTTAAAGGAATCAGCTCAACTGATTCGAGTGACTGCACATGTTTCCCTCTGCAGCACACATGAGTCACGTCTCTGCAGGATTGAAGTGACTCAGGGAAAGTGGGTGAGTTTTATTTTTAGCTCGCTGCGTAAACACATGACGGATTTAACACACCGGAGTGAAATACAGTACGAGCGCTCCTGAATATAAACACCTTCTGGATTAGACTTATTTCTTACTCTTATCTGTGACGTGCTAAAGTCAGATGGGGGACAAACGTGTCTCACGCTGCAACCCAGAACTGCAATCGATTCTCTGTGATTAGATTCCAATCTCACTGCAGCTGCACATCGTGGGTTCATCTGGAGCTGAAGAGACATGCAGACGCACTCAGACCGGTTCCTCTGGGCCACGCCCGAATGTGATCTCTCCGAATGTGTTCTCACCTCAGGAGAAACCACACCCATGCAGAAAAAAACGCAGCAGGGTGTGTGTGTGTGTGTGTGTGTGTGTGTGTGTGTGTGTGTGTGTGTATGTGTGTGTGTGCATAAACAGAATTCTACCCTAACAGAACTCCAATCCTGAATTCTCAGTTAAATGCCTCTACACCAGAACCTGGGGAAGCATTTTAACAGTCCAGATT
Source organism: Clarias platycephalus (assembly GCA_030068275.1). Taxonomy (NCBI): domain Eukaryota; kingdom Metazoa; phylum Chordata; class Actinopteri; order Siluriformes; family Clariidae; genus Clarias; species Clarias platycephalus. Next base: position 9,255,014 of record JAQQZT010000005.1, on the reverse strand, counting down.
ACAATATATTCAAAACTCTGCGGCTCGAATACTCACTGATACCAAACGCTCTGCTCATATAACCCCAATCTTGTACGATCTCCATTGGCTCCCAGTTGTCTACCGTATCAAAATTCTTCTCCTTGTTTTTAAATCTTTAAATAGCTTAGCTCCGTCCTATCTTTGCAATTTGCTTGTCCCCTACATCCCGACTCGCTCACTACATTCTTCCGATTCTGGCTTTTTTGCTGTCCCTCGGTACCGCCTCTCTTCAATGAGAGGCAGATCATTTAGTGTTACAGTACCTAAACTTTGGAATTCTTCACCACGCTCACTCAGTTCTGTGAATAACATTTCAGTATTTAAATCTTTACTCAAAACTCACTTGTTTTCTGAATGTTACACCTCTGACTCGTTAAACTGACCCCTTTTTTTATCCTCCTGTCCTCTGCATGTCTGTCTCTTAGGTCTCGTTTTGTATTTCCAGTTTTTTTTTTGTATGTTTGTTGACTTATTATGTGTTTGTTTTTGTTTTTTTAACTTCAGTACTTCAATGTCTGTTCGTATTATCTCTTTTTGTTTACATTCATTGTAAAGTGTCCTTGAGCTCTGGAAAGGTGCTATATAAATAAAAATTATTATTATTATTAACACAAATGTACATTCATCCATTCATCTTCTATACTGCTTATCCTGTACACAGGGTCACTGGGGCCTGGAGCCTATCCCAGGAGAGTTTGGGAACAAAGCCTAGATACTCTGGATAAGGTTTCCATTCCATCGTAGGACACACACACATTGATACATACACACTCGCACTCAATCACACACTACAGGCAATTTTGAAAATGCCAGTTAGCCTAATCTGTCTGTCTTTAGACTGTGGGAGGAAAACGTAGTACCCGGAGAAAACCCACCGGAGAAAACCAAGCATCTTCCACATCTTCCTTTGTCACTCCAACCTCCTGCATGTCCTCCCTCTCCTCATTCTCATCCCTTCTCTTATCCAAACCATCTGCCTCTCTAACCTTGTCCCCAAACCATCCTACCTGCACTGTGCCTCTTATGCTGTACTATGCCTCATTCCTAATCCTGTCCATTCTTGTCATTCCATCTTCAGCTCAGCCACCACCAACTCTGCTTCCTCTCTTTTTGTCAGCGCCAACATCTCCAAACTGTACGACATCGTTGTACTGTCCTGTAAGCCTTTCCTTTCATTCTTGTCGATACCTTTCTGTCACAGATCACTCCTAATACTTTTCTCCACCCATGCCCCTGCACTCTCTTCTTCACTTCTCTACAACACTCCTTGGTGTTGCTTTGTTGACAGTTAACCCTAAATATTTAAACTCTACCTTCCCTACCTCTACTCCTTGCAACTTCACCTTTCCCCTTCCGCTCATTTACATCATCTTGCTCCTACTGATCTTCATGCCTCTTCTCTCCAGTGCATCCCTCCACCTCTGTAGACTCATCTCAACCTGTTTCCTACCCACGCTGCTCATCACGATATCATCTGCAAATGTCCTAGTCCATGGGGACTTTTGTCTAACCTCATTCGTCAACCTGCCCACCACCACTACAAACAGGAAGGGACTAAGAGCCGATCCCTGGTGCAGTCCCATCTCCACTTTAAACCAGTCTGTCGTACCTATGGCACACCTCACCGCTGTAACACTGTCCTTATATACATCTTGCACCATCTTCACATACTTCTGACTTCCTCAAGCAATACTAACCCTAGTTCATCTCTGGGCATGCTGTCATATGCTTTGTCTAGATCTACAAAAACACAATGCAACTCTTTCTGACTTTTTCCATCAGCATTCTCAAAGCAAACATGGCATCTGCAGTGCTCTCTCTTGGCATGACAGATTGTCACCTCTCTTCTCAACCTAGCTTCCAAAACTTTTTCCCATAACTTTATAGTGTGGCTCATCGGCTTTAATGCTGCAGCTCTGCACATCCTCCACCTCATACAACCTTCTCTCTCTCATTTTCTCCATTCCTCAGCTTCGCAAAATACTCCCTCCACCTTCTCATAACACTCTCTCCGCTAGTAAGTACATTTCCATCTGCATCAGTCGATACAAATCTTTTTCTTCTTCCTTTGGGTTTAACTACTCACTATACACCTGTTGCTTCGCCACTTCCCCCTCTTACTTTACATCTCATCTCCTTATACTCCTGTCTACTCTCCTAATCTCTTATACTATTTTTTTTTCTCTTGATGCTTTCATGTACTTCCTTACTTCACCACCAAGTTTCCTTATCTTCTTTCTCTGTCTTGATGTCATGCCAAATATCTTCCTCTGTTTTACCACTTCTGCAATAGCTGACCAGTAGCATAGCATCTCCTCAACACTACCCAGTATCCGAATCATTTCAATTCAATTCAATTTTATTTGTATAGCGCTTTTAACAATTGTCATTTTCACAAAGCAGCTTTCCATAATCAAAAGCCTAAATATCAAATATCAAAATTTCCTCTCTGAATTTCAGACAAAAATTCTGGAAAACACCATCCGATGTTGTCTAGCTACGCTATCCCCTGCAACCACCTCGCTGTCTCTAATCTTCTTCAGACTATATCTCCTACACAGCAGGTGGTCCACCTGATTGAATCTTCCACACTCTCATATGTCCTCCTGTGTTCCACTTTCTGCTTAAAATACTATTCACCACTGCCATTTCCATTCTTTTCAAAACATGTACAATAATCTGTCCTCTCCTGGACCCCATACCTACCCATCACTTTTGTTCCCTTCCCCACATGCCCATTAAGGTCAGTTCCAATCTTTCTTCTTTGGGGACACAAACCTCCAAACCTGCTTTTCTTAGACTGACTGATATACAGGCCATGCCACCTTTACTGAGACTGACGGGGTACACAGGCCACGCCTTATTCTCAAAGACTGACAGGTTCGGAAAGCCACACCTCCTTCTCTGTGACTGAAACTACACAGGCCACGCCTCCTTTTCCGAGACTGACAGATATACGAGGCCACACCTCTGTCACTGATAGGGAGATACACAAACCACACCTCCTTTACTTAGAGAGTGAGAGATACACAGGCCACACCTCCTTCTCTAAGACTGACAGATATACAGGCCACACCTCCTTCCTCTACGCCTCCTTTCTAAGACTGACATACGGATAAGCCACACCCCCACACTGTGCATTACTGAGTGGGTTTGAGGATTATATTTAGATAAGTGTGTGTGTAGTGGTGTAGCTGAATAATGAATGAAGATGTTTAACGCAGATAGAGATTACTCCAGCACTTCCTCTCTTCCTCCCCTCCTCTCCTTCCTTCTCTCTCTCCCTCCCTCCCTCCCTCTCTCTCTCTCTCTCTCTCTCTCTCTGTCTCTCTCTCCTCCTCAGAAGGGTCAGATATCACTTCACACACTGTGAGAGCCCAAACTCCTGCTGTAATCTATCTGGTTCTCTAAAGACACGTGACAGGAACCATGTTCTGTTATCCAGGGATGTTAAAGTTTTATTCAGTGCAGTAAGAATGACACCTTCATCAGACACACACACACACACACACACACACACACACACACACACACACACACACACACACACACAAACACCTGCACCATAGCGCTGCTCTCCGCTGTAGTGTGTCACACACATACTCCTATAAACTACATCTTTATCCACATTATCCACTACTGGTGATAGCCCCCGGTGTAGTCTTAGACCTGATTGGTCAGAAGGTGTGTTAAAGGGTGGTGTGAGTGGGATTAGTTAGTTAGTCAAGTAATAAAGCTAATCTACCTGCTGATTTATCTTTAAAAACCGCTAAACTTGAAACAGCGTTATATTTTTATGCTGCTGATTGAAATCAAACCCCAGAGCTGGGTAATACCTCACACTGCTGAAGGACGCCTTCCTGTCTCCTCCACAGCTGTGTGTGTGTGTGTGTGCGTCTGTGTTCTGTACCAGGGAAAATCCTACATCAAACCCCTGAGAGAACTATTCTCTCTGTATTCTCACTGAGGAATGTAAAACGAAAGATGAGTGAAGTTACTGTATAACAGAGGTGATGCAATATGATATTTTAACTAAAATAATTAACGCTCCATCATTATAATCATCATCACACACAGACACAGATAGTTGTGTATGCTGGAGCCAAAAATACACCTTTATCAGTCAGACATCAGTAATATTAAAGCGATGTCCGATGAAGTAGTATGCTCTGATCCCATCCTGATTTGACATTGTGTTAATTATTTTAGTTTTATATGGAGTATAACTCATAGTCACAGAACAGGCCTAGTTAATCTGTGACTATCCAGAGTCCAGGCCAGGGTTCGGACAAACAGGTTACCAGTCATCACTCAGGTTCCACTGGATTATAACTGTGTATCTTCCACAAGCTAAACAAAACTGTAGAAAGATTCAGAAAGTCTGTTTCAGTAATGTAATTAATATAAAATTAGACCTCACTGAATGCACAGCCAGTACCTCTGATCTGAAGCTAGGACTGTTAAATATCAGATCTCTTACATCTAATAAGCTTACTGTAAATGATCAGGAGTTTGTTATACTGTGTTTAACAGGAGTAAAACTGAACGAGCTAAAGCATTAAATGAAGCTAGAACTCCTGGATACAGCTACATACATCAGCCTCAGCTAGCCGGTAGAGAAGGAGAGTTAACAGTTATTTATGATGATAATCTGACCATTGTACAAAAACATAGACACTAATTGAATACATTTGAAGTTCTCTATTATAATAATATAACAAACATAACCAGAAATAATAAATAAAAAAAAATCAAGCCTTAAATTTAAAACTATTTAATAAACATTGATGCAGGCGATAATATAACTACATCAGATCATCACTTTGAATATTTTACTCCCCTTCAAGAAACTTGTGTCTCCAATCTCTTCTGCGAAATCATCATCTTGTGTATTAGATCCTGTATCTACACATTTACTCAAACAGATAATACCAGAAATAACTGAACCTCTGTTAAAAATACTCTGTTCACTCAGCAATGGCTACATTCCTAACTATTTTAAACTAGCAGTTAGGAAACCTTGATCTTGATCCCTGTCAGCTGTCCAACTATAGGCCAATATCACACCTCCATTTTATCTCCAAGATCCTAGAAAAGCTTGTATCACAGCAGCTATGCGCATAACTACATAGGAATAACATTACTAGGAGTAAGCTTTCTGATGACACAGTAACTTTGGATGGCCTTTCTGTTTCATCATGTGCAGCAGTAAAAGCAGATCTTGGTTTATAGATTCCAGACTTTCATTTGAAGCTCATGTAGATAATATTATTAGGATCGAATTCTTTCATCTTAGAAATATTGTTAAGATAAGAAATATGATGTCACTTCATGATGCAAAGAAACTAACTCAAGCTAGTTCACACAGAGTCAGAGTAAAATAAATGTCATGCGTGGATGTGACGCCGCTCCCAACTCCGCACAGACCATGATGGTTTTCCTCAAGCAGCACAACCACAACTATACACAACGTCACACCATCACCAGCGCTCACACTGATAACACACTCTATGTGTGTATATACAGTATATATTACTCCATATCTAACAATCATGCACATTGTTATAACATTATAACCATCCAACTAATGTTGAGTACCCCCCCCCTTTGTAGATGCTCTGGTCCAGTCCTCTAGCCATCACAATTTGACCCTTTTCACAGTAGCTACATTTTCAATATCTCGTTACAATGGTGGCTGGAAGTGGGTGGGATATATTAGGCAGCAAGTGAACCTTTGTCCATGAGGATTTTAGTTACTTTGAAAAGGGCCAAATTGTGATGGCTAGAGAACTCCAAAACTGCAGCTCTTGTAGGATGTTCCTGGTCTGCGGTTAATGCTGTTTGTATTAGAAAGGTGTCAGAACACACAGTGCATCACTGTTACGGTGGCAAAAAAGGGGGACCTATTCAGCATTATGGCTGATGAGTGTATACTATGAAGGACCCTTAGAACCTTTGATGTTGTTCTGCTGGGTGAAAAAGTTTGTGAAAAAAACAACAACAAAAAACAATATGTATTATTTAAAACGGGGAATTTAAGCAAGTTAAACCTTATGTTAATGAACACCCAGATTGGACATTAATGAAAAGTTTTATATTGTGCATAATAAGTGGATGTGGTTTGACTGAAGATCAGAGAGACGTTTCTTATTTAAATTATCAGTGTACATAAGCATTCTAAAAATATTGTAATTAATAAAAAAAAAAGTATTGCTAATGAGACCAGAATATCCCGAATTCTAAACAAATCAAAGCGTAAATCAGTAAATGAATGAATAAACATGAGTGAGTGAACAACTCTACAGTGTTAGTGTAGGGACTGATGCGTGCGCGTGCATGCGTGTTACAGCATCACCTTGAACCTGTGATTGTGCTTATTTCCCCCTCCTGCTCATCCATGTGCCCCGGTCCCAAACCCATCACTAATGCACTACAGAGTGACACAGGACACCTCATATCCTTTCGCGTGCCTTCTTATTCCTGCGCGCGCTTTACAACAGCGCTGTGCGCTTTTGGCCTCAGGTTCGTCTCCGCACTGCAGCGGAAGGATCAAACATGGGCGTCGCCCTGGTGACGGAGTTCTCATCCCGCCCACAAAACGCGTTCCATCATCTGTGATTAGCTCGCCGCTCCACCATCAACCGAAGGAGTGCGCGAGAGGCATCCTGGGATATGTTGTTCTTATCGGAAAGAAAGACGCAACTAATCCAACAATTAAAAACTACAACTCCCAGAAATCTTTATCCACAGACGATTGGAGTCAGTTATACCTCACGTATGTGTGATTATTTGTGATTTTCCCCCCTACGTGACACAGAGAATATGCGAATATTTGTAATAAGGTTCCTTCATGTCAAGCTAGCTAGCCACCACAAAGCGGGCTAACAATGCTAATAAATAACGCTAATAAAGACGCCCCACTGGCTGTCAGAGAGGATAATAAAAAGCAGAAATAAATATTAAGATATCTGACCTGCTCTGCTGTGGTCGCAGGAGGGTTTCAAAGCAAAAGATTTGAGGAACACGGAGCATTGTGTCCTACTCAGAGATGCAGCATTTTCACCTCAGCCTCCGTCTCTCTTCAGCCGCATCCTGAATCAGCATCAGCGCCCAGGCTCCCCGCGCGCATTGCGCATGCGCATCAGCAGACACGGCTGTCGCGTAGCAACGGGCAAGGAGGGAGAAAAAACACGCCCATCACGGAAGTGTCAGTGATTGAAATCATATTTTAGATTTTTTTTATTTTATTGCTGTTATTCATGTTATTATTATATTATTATAAATTTATTCGAAACTTAAAAAAAAAAAATTTTTAGAGACTGGTTATACCCAAAGCCAGATTGAAATGCCTATATACGTTTATTTTGTTAGACATAATGGTATTTATGGTTTTGTTTTTAAAACGTCCATTACACAGAAACGTGAAATACTTTTACAAGAATGATGTTGTCAATAAAATGTTAAATATAAGCAAATAAATCACCTGAAATCTGCACCCTTATTTTTGCACATTTGGCACAAAATCTTTTACTACTTGAAATGTCTTATGACTTACTATGTTCATTCATCATTATTATTATTATCATTATTATTAGAGCTTAGTGTTTTAACATGTTTTATACAACAAACACTCTAAAAAAACAACTAGGTACTAAGAAATGTAATTCATTAAATACGAGAAAATGGTTATACAGGTATATAATAATTAAATTTCAATGAATGTTTGGAATGTCTTTAGGAATCAATAAAGTATCTATCTATCTATCCATCCATCCATCCATTTATGGTATTAGCCAAAATGGATTTTAAGGTGCACTATAAATCAATAAATTCAATACACTTTAATGGAGAAAAATTAAGCTGATCTTGTGACCAGTACAAATCTGATCTGATTTTAGTTACTTTCTTTATTATAGGCATAACGAAAAGTGGAAAAAAAAAAAAAAAAAAGCTGTAAGAAAATTTTAACATCTTTTTCATTTTAGCTAATATAATTCAAAGTTTAGAATTTAAGTACAATGTAGACAATTATGAAACTCAAATTATGAAACATAATGAAACTTTAATTTTATTATGTCTATGCAGAACAGCTCACACACGCATGTTTCTCATAAGAAATTTTGCACTGAAAGTAAATCTTGTTGAAAACAATAAAGCGAAACTTGTGTCTTTTGATTTGTTTATTTACGTTATGGATTGAATAGAAATTATCTTTTTCGTAATTTTTTTTATTTTCTTCCTTTAAACAAATATTACTAATCGAAACGCTAGAAATATCACGGAACATACTGCATTATGTAAGACAAAATCATTAGACACTTTTAGACACGCGATGAGCAAACCAGGGAAAAGATTTCTGGTGTCACGAGTATAGACCTGGAGAGTTGCCGTAGATCTTGTGTCACGTGACACACAGCTGTAGCATTTTAAATGATCACGAAGAGCACTACATAGGGTGTAAATCCTGATCGAAATTCATTCATTAGCTAATTTTGTGTTCATTTAACATTGTTTTGTATTAACTGTATATAAGTATTGTTTTTGTTAATATATTGTTATTAATATACTGTAATTAAAGCATTGATGCAACTTTGCTTTAAGGAGGATATCCAGTCCGCGATGATCCTGTATGTAGTGCGCACTATGTAGTGAGTACGGGTGGGTTTGGGACAGAGTTGGTGTGCATGCCGCTGAAGGAGAGAGGGAGGTGAAACAGCAGAGTTGTAGCGCGCGCACACACGCGCTCAGGCGGGTTCTGAGGTTCTGTAGCGTGGTGTGAGGGTGAGAGAGTGAGCATGGCTGATGTTTCTGAGCGGACACTGCAGGCCGCCATTTTGCTCTCCTTTGCCGCAGGGTTTGTGGCGGGCTGGCAGGCGAACCGCGCGCGCCGGAAGTTCCTGGACTGGAGGAAGAAACGGCTGCAGGACAAACTGGCGGAGACACAGAAGAAACTAGACCTGTCCTGAACAGAACCGCGACCAGGACAGGCACTTCTCAGTGTGTGAGCCGGTTTTACTTAGTAATATGTCTGAGTCAGCTTTTAAAGCGCGTTCTTAGTCTGGTCTATGAGACGGTTCTGTGAAATTACTCTTTGAATCGACCACAAATTAAACACACTTACATGTGAGATTCATCTATTTAGGTGTGATTACGGTTTTTGGCCACATGATGGCAATGTGGGGAACAGGGACAGATTTAGTCAAGTGGATTGGTTTGCTTTACATTGTATTTTCATGCCTAAGAACAAATCCAACTTATGAACGTGCTCCCGAAATGACATTTATTCATAAGTCTGGGACTATATGTATAGCGCTTTTAACAATGGTCATTCTTGCAAAGCAGCTTTACAAAATCAGGGAAGTGTGAGAAAATATGTATGAATCAAAATGATCAGATTGTCTAATGGTGGCAAGGAAATATATTGTGAGTTGGAAATAGGAAGAAACCTTAAGAGGAACCAGACTCACCTGGGAACCCATCGAAATTTGGGTGATAATGGATAGTTTTTGCCCTCTTACATTTATGGATAAATTCATAATAAAATGTAACAATAGTAAAGGTCTACTCAGGTTTACAGCACATACTGAATCATACTCGGTCCACCTTAATATGTATTTGGATTTGGATGAGCTGTCCGTTAAATCATCTGTGTACTGACTGATTTATTTCTTTGAGTGTTTTTGACTCAACTCTTGGAGTCTAACCTTTGAGTCGGCTCTTTTAGTTGAGATTAGACTTGTGTATTCAATCCACTGTGTTACAGGTGCAGTCGGTGCCATCACTCCTGCGGTGTTGTTTATTCAGTATTTTTTTTTTTTTTTTTTGTCAAAGCGGATCATTGGTTCGTTAGGGTGAATTAGGAGTTGTGGGTTTGATTTTCAGCTGTCTGAAAATCAAACATATGGTGACTGTATTCGTCTGCATGTTAATAAAATTAAATGTAATGTTCTTTATAATAGACTAATAATATTATAGTATATAAGAATATTATTATACAGTATGATGTTTAGTTTATATGAAGTTAAAAAAGTGTCATTTGGCTCTTTCATTATCTAACCTGCTGTTCTTTATCTGTATCAGATCTCCCAAAGCCTGTGACTCTTCTCATCCTCCTCACTGACCTCTGACTTTGAAGCCTGTCTGTGCAAACCTGACCTCCTGATATTCAGCCGTTCGGCTCTGTTTGTCTTCACATGATGACAAACCCCAAAAACGCAGACGTGTGACGCTACAGACTTTTTATGAACATGTTACACTGACTATTTGAATAAAATGTTTTATTTAAAAAAAATTTGTAACCAAATGTTTGTCAAACTTTATGAATGGAATAAATAAATAGTTATTGATTGAAACTTGCTGAAGTGAGGCTCTGAGGTTTAAACTTAGAACTTTCTGGTTATACATCTAATAAAGTATGTAAATATTTTACTATCAGTAAGGATATAATGAGAAGTAATTTTAACTGCTCATTTCAGAAAACTGTGTACGTGGTGGTCATGGATAGATTGGCAACTCGTTCAGGGTGTACCCCCAGCTCGTGCCCAAAGTCTCCTGCATTAGAGCTGTAATCGGGCCTTAAAAGTTAGGCCCGACAGATTTCGGCCCGAGCCCGACAAGTAAATTTTGATTGACAGCCTTTTAAAAGCCCGAAC
>JAQQZT010000005.1:9209893-9220067 GCA_030068275.1 Clarias platycephalus | reverse complement strand
ATGTTTGTGGCTGTAATGTGACAAAATGTGGAAAAGTTCAAGGGGGCCGAATACTTTTGCAAGCCACTGTATATTTGGAACTCCTGCATTTCTGTTATCATTAGAAAAACTTTGACATTATCACTGTGGAGACACGGTGGTTTAGTGGTTAGCACTGTGGCCTTGCACCTCCAGGGTGGATTGTTCGGGTCCCGTCTCGGGTCTGTGTGCGTGGAGGTCGCGTGTTCTCCCTGTGCTTGATGGATTTCTTCCGAGTACTCTAGTTTCCTTCCACAGTCCAAAGACATGCAGAGTAGGTTTCCTGAGGTAGACTCTCCCTGCTTTGTGCCCTGAGGTTGTGCAACAGGCTACAGGCCTCCCGTGACTTTGTACAGGGTAGTTGCTGCGGAAAAGCTTTCAGCTGTTCACTAAGGGTGTTTTGACATTAGGGCCTGAGATCATTTCCAAGAACACCTGACTCCAAAGTCTGTTTCATTTCAATCATTCCAGGTTCAGAAACCTTGCACGAGTCTGCTAGAGGTGGTCTCGAGAATGATATGACGTATTCGACCACAGATCAAATCAGACATGGATGTCAAACATACCTGAAAATTGAAGTAGACATGACGTCATCAGTGCCGTCTGTCTCCTCCAAAATCTGTGTGTGCACGTAGCACGCACCAATCTCATCATCTGATCTACACAGCCATAGCCGATAAAGGAGGAAGATGGATGGAACATTAATGGAACATTAGTTAATTGGCTTGACCAACAAGAGACCAATTAAAAAGTAAAATTTATTGAATCACATAGCTCTACTGAACATTAAAAATTTTAGAATAATGGAAAAGATTCACTGGCCCCTAGTTCCCCCAGACCCCCCATGAGGTTCTGTACCATGATGTTGTGATCATGCAGTGAAAGCTTTATGTGAATCTGCTTTGAAATCCACATTTAAATATAGTGTTTTGTCATGTTTAATCTCTTCCTTTTTGAAACCGTGGATCAGACATCATTGTCTTATTATCCCAGTGATAACGTTGTTCCACCTCTGTTTCACATCCAGAGTTAAATACAGAAACACAGGAACAGCGTTATACATTCTGCATCCCGATGCTGCAGTGCTACACGGAAACAATTCCAGTGCCTTTACAAACACAAGCACACAATGAAAAAGGCTTTTATTGTTCATTATTGTAAAAAATTGTGCTGCTAAAATAAAATAAAAAGTATTTGTGCAAGTTTAAACAGTTTGCTGGATATTTGTCCGATTTTCTTTTTTTTTTTTCAGGTTACACGCTCCATGCTTTCCTTTGAAGTTTGTCTCCCAGGTAACACACTTCACTGTGTCTTAAATTTTTAAACATGCAGGTTAAACATTTAACAAGACGAATTTATTAGAGATCACTGATTGGTTTCATGAATCAGTTTATTAAAAAAAAAAAAAGTATTTAGTGTACATTCACATACACATCAGAATAACAAAACATCATGTAGTGACACAAATGTGTTAAAATTCTGATCAAAACCTAAAACACTTTTAGATTTAAACTGACTGGGTTCCAGACTTTGTTTATTTTTAATGCTTTATTCTAATTATGAAACCTTTTATATAGGCTACATTTTTCAATAATTCAGTTCATGATTAAAAAAAAACAAATCATGAACAACCTGTCTGACTAGACTGACTAAATAATACCGCATTTAATCATCTTTTTTAAAAGTCAAAATAGTAAAATTGCTCAAGCTGGCAATACACGTTTCTTGGTGCTTGCACACACACACACACACACACACCTGCACAGTAGAGGAAAATGTTTAACCCAGGTGTTTAATACTTAAAGTTAAATGTACTGGACATGAGAACAACAGATCAGTACATTATGATGTTTGCGTTTTCAAATAAGGTTGTCAGATTTTAACAGATTTCATCAAAACATAAAACAATCTATTTTATATAATTTATGTACAAAGTTGCCCCCCCTATGTATCGTTGGCATACTGTACACCTGGCAACCCTCCTGAGTTGTTTACAGACTGTAATCGTAAATATTTAAAATTTTTGTATTTTGTGGTTAGTGTGGTATGTGTGAAAAGGCAAGGTCCAGTTAAATACTTTGGGTTGCCAGATACATTTGAACTGTACACAAGCTGTTTAATTAATTATGTTGGACTGAGAATATGTGATTTTGTTCTTCCTGTGTATAATGGCAGACTTGAGTATGAAAAAGGAAAGGTTTCAGAGATGTAATTCAATATGAAAATATTGAAACATCATTGTGTGTTACCACGGTAGCTCAGTGAGTTAAGGCTCTGAGATATGGATCAGAAGGTCAGTGGTTCAAGTCCCAGGCTCCCATTGTGGGCCCCTGAGCAAGGCCCTTAACCTTGTCCAATTCAATGGTGCACTGTATCATTCTTGACCCTACACTCTGACCCCAGTCCTCAAATTAGGATATGTGAAGAAAAGTAGTTCACTGTGCACTAATGTACCACATATGTGACAAAATAAAGGTTTAACTCAACACGAGTGCATATAACAAACAGTTTTAGAGTTTTTTCTTTTTTTTAAGTTTAGTGTAGAATATAAGGCATAACAGACTAGCCCACGGTAGGAGAAGGAGAATGTTAAAGTGGGGACGAGAGGAAGAATGAGCTGCGAGTTATGACCTGGAAAATGTCTTTTCCTGCTGTTATAAAAATAATTAAAAAAAAACATAACCGGCTCAGCAACATTCCTGCTTTGGATGTGGATCAGATTCCGGCCATGCCTGTTCCATAGAGATCCTGCCCAGAAACTGAACGCATGACTAAATAACGATAGCCAGAAACACTGACTTTCTGTCTGTGGAGAGGAATGTTACTCTACAGTACATATTTCTCATTTCTACCTGGGTTATTGACATACAGATCTCTTATCCCCATATAACTGTCTGATTAATTCCACCACTCATATGTGCACTTAATAATAATAATAATAATAATAATAATAATAATAATAATATTGGGTTAAAGTTAGTGCTGACAGTCACTGATTATCTTCCTCCAACAGTACACCCCCAGTGTTTTACATCTATTACATCACTCATACACTATCTTTACTTGTTAAAGAAAAACATGTCATACTTTTTCATCCATTTATAATTACATGTAATGTCTAAGTATGTTGGTGGAAATCCTGCATGCTGATTGGTCAAAAGAAGTTGATTAATTTTATATTAATGCACTCGCTCTAATGAGTTATTTCAATACAGTAGCAACAGGTCATTCACCGGGACGTGTACAGCGCATGCACCACTGGTCATACTTTTTTTTTTTTTTTTTTTTTTTAAACGTGTAATGACTGATGCATGAAGTTTTCTCCAGGGTAAGCAGATGCTTGTGTAAGGTGTGTGTAAGGAGTCTGCAGTGTCAGCGCCTTTTAACAATCAGAGGTAATGCTGTAACAATACTGTAGGTTCACCCACATCTTCAAGACAAGGGAGTCTATGCCTCAATTCATTATATTGGTTTATAACGAAAGTGGACTCCATATTAACATAGATACTGTAATTATTTTCTACACCTCTCCTGTTGTACTGAACTTCCAGCCTACTGACACACAGTATGAGTGTAGATCAACACCAGCTATCACCCAGTTGAGTCAGGTTCCTCTCTAGGTTTCTTCCTATTCCCTTCTCACAGAGTTTTTCCTTGCCACCGTTGCACTTTGCTCATCAGGGAATATCCGATAATAATCTAATTTATCCATATTTCCTTACATCCTTCAAACTTTTTTATTTATTTATTTATTTATTTATTTATTTATTTTTGGGGGGAGGGGATTCTGTAAAGTTGCTTTGCGACATTAAACCTCTAATTTTATTACATTTAATTGAATTATATGTTACTGTGGAGTAAGAGAAATAAAACCTTACTAAGTTGTAAGTGTCTAACATGCTGTTACAGAAAAATAATCAACTATCAACTTCAGGAAGACTCCACTCCATCACTCAGTATTATACTGAACAAGCAAAACACCAGGTTCTAATATTTGCATAATCATTATTAATATAACAATTGCAATATCAAAAAAAAAAAAAAAAATTTTTATGTTGGTAGGCGACACGGTGGTGTAGTGGTTAGCACTGTCCCCTTGCACATCCAGGGTCTGGGTTTGATTCCCTGCCAGACTCGATTCCCGTCTCTATGTGCATGGAGTTTGCATGTTCTCCCTGTGTTTGGTGGGTTTCCTCCGGGTACTCTGGTTTCCTCCCACATTCTAAAGACATATTGCCCGTAGAGTGTGAATGAGTGTGTGCCCTGCCATGGATTGATCCAGGGTGTACCCCGCCTCGTGCCCTAAGTCTCCTGGGATAGGCTCCAGGTCCCCCGCAACCCTGAATACAGGATGAACTGGTATAGATTGAGTGAGTGAGTGAGTTATGTTGGTATAAAACATGAACAGAGGACAGTGTACGTCACAAAAAAATAAACACTACAGGAAAGTTTACCAACTCTGGACATGTGCTACTCCTTATGTTGACTTAATATTATGTATTGGGAAGAAACTGAATGTGTGTGTGTGTGTGTGTGTGTGTGTGTGTGTGTGTGTGTGTGTGTGTGTGTGTGTGTGTGTGTGTGTGTGTGTAGGTTATGTTTCATTTTGCTGTAAGAAACCTGAGTCAGTAAGATGACACATCTAGGTGGCCTGCTGCTGTGGTGACAGAATTATGTTGGAGCCCAAAGAACACACACATACACAGAGAATTCTTGATATCCTACCTTGATACCTTCTTAATGATGCTATTTATTTTTACAAAATTTCCCTTGTTGTTGATGCAGGTTTAGAGCACTATTTCAGCAAAAATCAATGTGTGTGTGTGTGTGTGTGTGTGTGTGTGTGTGTGTGTGGCCTGTGTATATTTTTACAAAACTATAAAAAAAAAACCATAAAAATCAACGTTAGTGTAAATACTGTATTTCCACTATAAAGATGTTTCTTGCATAATTTAGTGTGTGTTCACTAAATGCTGTATTGTATGACAGGTGAAGGAGACAGAAGATGCCACATTTGTCATTATATCTGTCTCCTTTAAACAATGAGACGCAAACACTCAAAAGGGGAGCATTTGAAAACTGAGCTGTGTGTCTTAGAGTCTATTGTTTTCTTTGTTTAGTGCACAAAGTTGCTGAGAAACAATCTAAATCTCATCTGTGATCAAAAACAAAGGGACGCAAGCAATGGACAGCTTAAATCCAATAACCACAAAACAAAACAAAAAAAGCGTCATTAATGAAATTTACACAATGCTATACAATCAATCAGCCAAGACTTATCTGAAGTTAAATTCTTCAGTGCTACATGGCTTACGTAGGTAAACGCTTGCCCTGAAATTATTCATAAAAGAAGCATATGCTGATGAAGATTATAATTTTTTTTACATAGTAGTGGGTCTCTGGTTGTCTAGCAGTTGGTGATGCAGTATGACGTGACTCAGCTACTTTATGAGCACAGAAACTCAAACCACATGATTTCATTCCACAAATATGTTTTATATGTATTATAAAAATGATGACATCACTATATGTAGTGCAACTTCCAACCCATGTACGTTTTCAGGAATAACAACTTTAATAATTGTTAATTCTTTCCAAATAGTATTTCACTACTATAAAAAATATTTCTGCTTGTTAAATGCACTCCTTTAAAATTTCCCCTCAGTAGCTCAAATCTTTTCAGTAACCCTGATTTAACCCTTAGTAACTCTAAACTTCCCCTCAGTAATCTTTTTTCCCTTTCATCAGTAAATTTAATCTTGCCCTCAGTAACTCTAATTTGCGCCTTAATAACACTGATCTTAAAGCGAGAGTTCAGTTTTTATTTTTCAAGTCTGTCTTAAATCATAATTGAGGTGGGTATAAGGACATTGGTCTTGGTGAACACCAACTGTAATGTTTGTCACCCAGAATGCAAGTACAATGTAAGTAATCGGAGCCAAATTCTACAACCCTCGTTTCATGCAAAATGCATGCCAAAGTTCAGCTGAGAATCGTCAGTTTCTGAAGTCCCACTAAACTAAATCAAATTGCTGTCTTTCAAAGTTATGGGATATTTTATACAAATGTGAATCACTGTAACTAGCCATATTGCTAGTTCCATACAGCCAGTTCTCAGGGAGCAAAAAGGTTATTTGACCCCAATTACTTATGTTGTACTTGGTGTTCTGGGCGAGGAACTTCACAGGTGGTGGAGAGCAGGAAAATTTATAACCACCAAGACCAAGTATGACTTGTATTGATCTCAATTTTGATTTAAGAGAGACTTCAAAATCACAAACTATCCCATTAACTCTTAGTAACTCTTATCTTCCCCTCAGTAACTTTAGTCCTTCCCTCAGTAACTTGGATTGTCCCCTCACTACCTCAAATCTTCCACCAGTAACTCGTCTTCCCCTCAGAGACCCTGATTTTTCACTCTGTATCTCTAATCTTCTTCTCAGAAATGTCAATTTTCCCCTTAGTAAATCATATCTTTCACTCAATAATTCAAATGTTCTACTCAGTACCTTAAATCTTCACCTTAGTAACCCTAATCCCTTCCTCAGTAACTCTTATCTTCCTCTCAGTACCTATAATTTTCTCATGAGTAACTTTTCCTCAATAACTCAAATCTTCTCTAAGTAACTCCAATCTTCCCCTCAGTAAAGCAAATGTTCCTTATTGTATCTCTGATCTTCCCCAATACCATCCCTGACCTTCCTCTTAGTAAATCTGATCTTCCGCTCAGTAACTCATATCTTCTCCTTGGTAATTCCAATATTTCTTTCAATAACTCAAAAATTATGTCACAACTTTCCTTCAGTAACTTTAATCTTCTCCCCAATAATGCTGATGTTTGTATCAGTAACTCTAATAACTCTAATCAACCCCTGATTCTCACTGTGTAGTTATCATCATTATCTCAATGACCTTTATTTTCTTCTCAGTAACTCTAATCCTCCCCTCAGTAACGCTGATCTTCATATCAGTAACTCACATCATTGCCCAGTGACTCAAATCTTTCTCTCCCTTTCCCCGATTTGCAAAAAAAAACGTTGCTAGCATGGTGCTATGCTATTCCAGCCAATCACAAGTGTGTTGCCAGTGAATTGCTGTGGTGTTATAGGTTATAACATGACATTCCAGGTGGTCACTGGACACATATTTTGGCTTCGGAAGAATGTAGGTACAGTAGACGGATGGATGGATGGATGGATGGATGGATTGTTTATTGATCCTGGAAATATATACAAACTGCCCTGTCAAAACTAGGCATTGGATTTAACTAAGCAATAAACAACAGGCTTTTATTGTATAATACCTGCAGTGATTAATATGGTTCAGGTCGAACAAGTTATTTTAAACCTAACCTGATGCAAACCCGGGGGTCGTTGTAAAAATGTTACTCTGTGTCAGAATGGTCGAATTATTGGCCTGCCTAAAGCAAAGAAAACAACTGGAGATTCCTGAAGCTACTAAAATTGGTTTAAGAACTAAAAAACACACTATTAAGAAGGATAGGCGTGATCATCAAATCTAAAAAATAAAAAGATTAAAAAAAAATTATTTAAAAAATATTTATTAAAAAAATAAAAAACGTACAGTAGAGCTCACAGCTATGTTTAAAAGTGAACGTAAGAGCATTTCCATACTCATAATGAAATAAATTCAAGGGATTGGGACTAAACAGCTGTGAAGTCTTAACAAAACCACTTTTCTAAGGAGCATTAAGAATGGACTGTGGAGCATTGGAAAAAGGTCGTGTGGTCTGATGAGTCCAGATTTACCCTGCTTGCGTAATATAAAGTAAAAAATGAATCCCAAAACAAAGGAAATAAATGACTATCCTACAAACTGAAATGCAGTGCAACCATCTATGTGCAATTTTAGTGATAATAATGTATGTTTAATTTCATGACAACAGTGTAAATAGTAACTGTGCAAAAGAGCAGCATGAAAAGTTACCAGGTCTGTATCCGTATTGGATGATTAAGTAAGCAGACCCTGAAGCTAAAAGATGAGAGAATTATGAATGTAGCACCGAGATTTATGTAGTACAAGAGCCTTAAGGCTGAATCACACAGTCCACATTCCTACTGTATGCCCCTGTGGAGAGGTGTTTTCTGAGTCTGTCAGTTTTGCAACAAAAATATTTAATTGAACACACTCTTCTGTTTGGCAAAATCTTTGTGCAGTGGACAGCACATGCTTAATGTCCTCCTCTCCGGTACTGCTTCCACTGAATTCAGCTCCAAACCAGCCACCGAACCAGCTCTGCTGACCACCTTGTCCAAACGCGTGGCATTCCTGCTTACACTATCACATAGAAGCATACAATTTCTAATGACTGAATTGTGAAACATCAGCAGGAGATTTTTACAGCTGTTTAAACCGCCTCAAGAAGAATAGCTGGCTCTGACCATTTTAATACAAATATTTAATGCTAATTCTCCAGTCCAGTTTGTCATCCAGCGACAAGCCCAAATATCTGTATGATTTCACCATCTTGCCATCTACCCCCTCGATGGAGACAGGAGGCAGGGCAGACTTGGACCAACGAAAGCCAATCACCATCTCCTTGGTCTGGGTTATGTTTAGCTACATATGTACATATGTATAACTGGTTTAGAATGCAGGCCACAGAGTTCTTAACCAGACTTCCCCCTCCTGTCCATTCCTAATACACCCCACAATGGCAGTGTCATTTAAAAATTCTGCATATGGCAGACTCCAAGTTATTTGTCATGTCAGAAGTGGATACAGTCACCTGAGGTGCTCCTGTGCTGCTAATTATGATCTCTGAAAACTAGGACCTCCCCTGTCCAAAGCGGGAATCGTGCCCCTTGAACACTGATCCAGATTTATCATTCAGGGGGCATTTATTTGAGTTTGGTGGCATTTAGCAGTGATGGGGTATATTTATGTTTCATGTTTGGGTATATAGCAGTATTCGGGTGTTTAGCAGTGAAGGGGTGTTCATGGGGAATTTCCTGTTTAGTGAGAGGTTATGTTTGTCATTGGACCATTACTTGTGGTGGTGGAAAATCTGTATTAATGTCTGTTGATTTCGCGGCATGGGGGTATTTATGTCTATTATTTGATTTAAGGCATTCAGCAGGAAAAAAAAAAAAACAGTGGGCTGATATTTGTTTTTGTTTTGGGTCATTTAGAATTGAAAAGGGTATTTATTTTGCAGTCAGATTGTGTTTATGGATTTAGGATCATTACACAGCCAGTAGAGGATTTGTAATTTCTGCTCTGTTAACTAGATTTGTGTTGGAGGTATTTATATTTGGCCTTTGGAGAAATCAAGGTCAGGAGTTATTTAATTTTGGTTTATGTTGCAGTTAGCAAGCAGAGTAGCATTTACACTTGCAAGTGAATATTCAGAAGGTGAATGATGGGGAACAAAAGGATCTGTGTGTCAAAGTGCAGCCCGCACACCTGAATACGTCACACTGGAGCTGACAAACATTCCATTGTTGACCTTTGATGTCCATCTACTAAAAAAAAAAAATCACATTTAAACTTAAACCATTTTAAGTTTATAAACTTAATCAAAACTTAATAAAAATCTCAGTGCAGACCTCTTGTGACCAACAGCTTCGGAGAACAGTTTGAACAAATTCTCTATGTTAAGCACTTTAGGCTGTATCACCACAAATTTAAATGGAACATGTGGTACTGATGCTATCTATACATTCCCTGAATTTTCCTTCCAATGATGCATTTTTGTACCTGCATGACCGGGGTAAAAAAAAAAAAAAAAAACAAGATCACAAGACAAGATATTAATAAAAATGCAACAAAGAAATAAAACGATTATCAATAGAATTACTTAAAATTTAGTTTAAAACTGAATTCACTATTAGTAATAAATTAGTAAAGAGAGCTAAAAGGAGAAACAAATACTGTGTGTATCCTGCTGTCACAGGTAACAGTCGTACACAGAAACAAACAGACAGCATGTTCCCAGTAGTGAGATACTGACAGTCTGAAGTAATCTTAATACTGAGATGTCTGAAGAACTGCAACTCATCACAAGAAGGTGTGTAAGAACCGGTCCTAGCAGGGAGGAGAAGCAGGACAGGAGTAAGGAGAAAGTGTGTGTGTGTGTGTGTGTGTGTGTGTGTGTGTGTGTGTGTGTGTGTGTGTGTGTGTGTGTGTGTGTGTG
>JAQQZT010000005.1:9198259-9209793 GCA_030068275.1 Clarias platycephalus | reverse complement strand
TGTGTGTGTGTGTGTGTGTGTGTGTGTGTGTGTGTGTGTGTGTGTGTGTGTGTGTGTGTGTGTGTATGTGTGTGTATATGTGTGTGTATATGTGTGTGTATGAGTGTGTGTGTGTGTGTGTGTGTGTGTGTACAACTTGGCTTGATTGTTTCTGGCCTTATCAGGTAACTCTGGAACACACGCACATTTTTTTGTAACCTGTCAATCATAGCAATGTTAGTCATTTCCGATTGCACTTTCCTCTGTACTTGCTGCACTGTCCTGTGATGTGCAGATCAGTTTGAACAGATGCTACAGGAGATGGGCTACAGTGTCTGGGGCTAAAACCTGAATAATTAAGTCTCACATTATCCTTACTCACAGTAACCTTCACCTTACTCACAGTTGCCCTAACCTTTACCTTATTCACAATAACTGTCAGCTTATAATAACACTTACCTTTCTTACAACAAACCAAATCATTAGTCATATAAACTTTAACCTCACTCACAATGACCCGAACCTTAGCTTTGCTAACAGTTATGCTAATTTTAACCTAACTCCCAGTAGTTTGCAAGATCTGGTGCAGGTATTATACAATTTGCCCTTTCTATCACAACTGAGCTTGGGTTTGTATGGTTAAACGTCTTGCCCATGGACCCAACTGTGGCATCCCAGCATTGGCGGGGCTCAACCCAGAGCCTCAACCACTGGTAGACCTACCCCTCTGAGTAGACCACTCACTATGGCACATTAACTGGACAAATGTTTTTGGCGTGTACAACACTGAGAACCTCTCTTGAACACTCAACACCACCTGCTAAGCTAAGAAAGCCCAGCAAGATGACCCTGTTGACACCTCTGACTGCTCTCACACCTCCTACCCCAACATCCCATTTTTCCCCTATACCTGTCACCCCTTTCATGGACTCTTCACCCTTCTGACATCTAGAACAAGGTACAGGAGAATCTGTGCCACCACCACTAACCACAGAGTGACTGTTTCTTTCCTGAGGCAGTCAGATTACTCAGATTACTCACCTGGGCTAGTCAAGCGCTTAGCACAGTATTTCTCAATCGCACTGCACACCTACACTGTACAAAGCTGCATCAGGGACACTTTATGGAACGCTAACCTTGTTGCTGGAACCTGACTAATATTGGTCAGCTTACAGCTCATGCTTATGTGTATTTATTGTTCTTTACTCACAGTAACCTTCTTCACAGGAAAACAGACTGTACCCACAGTAATTTATTCTCTGTTACAATAGCCTTACACTTAATAACAAACACATTCAGGTCAATAAGTCTCTGGACAAAGACACAATTTTTACCTTGTTGCCTCCATGCACAACAACAGTGGAATTAAGACGAAGCAAACAAAATGTAAAATCAAGTGTAACGTTGATTTTGAAATAAATTACATCCATTTATACAGGTTCAAAAGTAATTGGACTTATTTACCTAATCATACATATTAGGATTATCTGTAACACTCGCACTCGGTGCACACTTTTCAAGCAGTGATGTCTGACGTCTGGAGCCCATGGACATTACAACACCTCCACTATGTCTAATGTGGTATAGGGTAGAGGATAGGGTTAGATGGAGGCGGATGATTCGCTGTGGCGACCCCTGAAAGGGAACAGCCGAAAGACAAAGAAGAAGAAGATGTCCAATGTGGTATGGTTTAGATTATGAGCTTTTCCTTTCTTTCTCTATATTCTTCATTTCCAATCATGCAGGTACAAGTTTATCTACTATCAGAACTGGGTAGGCTAATTAACTTCTATTGGTCTTTTGGTATTGCTGAGTTCACCTCCTAAAGTTTCTGCTCTCTGCCTGATGGGCCTGTTTTGCTGTTTCAGCCTAAGGATAGCCTTTTTCACCTGCATCAGCACCTCTCTGGGCTGCATATGGAGAATTCTTATGAACAACTATCAAATATTTGATATATATACAAATACAAAATCCTTTTATTTAATTTAATAAACATCCACAACTGGCCATCAAACCGCTTATCAGTCAGTTGTTCCATTAGTGTTAAGCTTTTCAAATCCATTGTGGTAGTGTACAGAGACAAAAATATGAAAATTTTGTCCATGTTGAAATACTTATGGGCCAGGCTGTAACTCCCTGTTAAAAAGAAGTCACTGCGGGGCAGTGGCACCTCAGGGGCGAAGCAGAAGGGCTCAAAATCATCAAGCTATGAGATCAGATCCCTAGGCTCTTAAAGCACATACGCCCTTTAACTGCTCAATTTTTTTCCCGATACAAACATTAGCCCAATTGGGTAAACATAAATGTCAGTCAAATTAGGTACATTTAAATATCATTTTTTATCTTTGTAAAGATAAAATCATCCAGACATCCAGCAACATCAAACTGTCACCTATCACAGTCAGTATGGCATCATTTAAACCTAGCAAAGGGCTAAAACCTGTACAAACATAAGAATGAGGAAGTATTATGTCAGGTACTGTACAAATCCCCATGTGTGTACGTGTGCACACACCTACACACACAAACACACAAACACAAATCATACATAAACAAATGTAGGACATTTATTCAAACTTTGTTTGGATGTTTAGATAAGCTCTCTTCACTTTACTGCATAATGTTTTCATTTATTTCCTGGCCCTGATTAAAAACCGCATATGATTACAAACATGGCCATTCGAAAAATAGTAAGAAGAAGAAGAAGAACTGGGGCACTACTGTTCCCATTTCTTCACTAGCTATAAGTACTTTGTTTGCAGGTTTTGTCAGAAGTTAAACTGAAATACCCGAGGCTGTGTTTATAGCCTCCAAAGCAAACACTTCGTTTTACAGCTTTACGTACCTGAGAGGGGATGAATTCCTGAGTCCCCGCTACCTCAAACACGTTTTACTCCCTTCATAGAATATTAAGACTTTTTAATCAAATGCCTTGCAAAAGTGTTTAAACTCAGGTGATATTCTGCATGTTTTCAGATAGACTTTAATAATTCTTTTAACAAAATTTAAAACATTATCGCGGCTGGATCAGGAAGCACAAACACCAGGTATGTATCACGAGTTCATCATAAGAGAGAGAGATGACTACTGTATGTGTGTGTATGTGTGTGTAAAATAGATTTTGTTAAATAAGTTACATTTTGCTATAAGTGTTCGTTCCATGTATGTATTCAATACATTTATGTAGTGTGTAGTGTGTGTGTGTGTGTGTTTGAATGTGAATCGGATGGTATTTTCACTGCAACTTATTTCTGCTCCTTACCTGTTCACACACACGCACACACACACACACACACACACACACACACACACACACACCTGTCGTCAGGTGCATAGGAAGGGCTTTCCTTCATGTGGAACACACAGTGAGAACTTCATAAAGAAATAATCAGGATTTACTGTAAGTGTAAAACGTTTTATTGCCAAAAATCTGAAGAGGCATTCAGAAAGCAAAAAATGTGTACTACTCTCTTGGCTCATGGACTCCTTCTTGCACACACATAACCACACGCATACACGTTTATCAACTTGACCATTGTTGTGGAAACATGTCATTACACGTAATTCCCATCCAACCAGTCCACACCACACCTCCTTCTCTCAAATCTAGGTAAACTGGCATTATGAATTAATTGAAAACAAACGCGCAGCAAAAAGAGGAGGACCTAGTAGATGACAAGGAGTGGAGGAGGAGGAGAGCAAGTCCACTTTATAAACCGCTCACATCTCTGTGAACTCATTTTCAGTCATATTTCTGCACACACATCCACACACACACACGGACACTCATCCACACACTCTGTAGGATTATGGCTTCTGCAGTGGGCAATGGGCTCCCCAGTGGTGGTAGCATCTTCACCACCATGCCTGAGATCCTCTTCATCCCAGAATTTGTAAGTATGTGTGTGTTTGTGTGTCTTTTTTTGTATATCTGTGTGTGAGTGTGGTCATGCATCTGCGAAATGAGGTAAGTTAATAGCAACCTTCCTGTTCCCCGATTGAAACTACAGTGCAGGTCACACTTGAGCGATGGAGGGGTGTGGATGTGTGAGGAGCTAAACACACACATGCACCCTAACTCTAATACAAACTATGCATGTAACAGGTGGATATATTCTGTGAGCCTGCTTTATGTAGAAATGCGGATAGACGGAAGTGTAAAACTCCTCGAATTAGGTTGATGGATGGATGTTTCCAAAGAAACAGGATGTTACAGGGAAGTAAATTCCTTTATCATCATCACAGGGCTTCTCAGGCTGAAGCAGGTGAAAGCAGAAGGTATTTTAAAATCCTGTTTCTCCTGAAACTTTGAGTTCCATGCCTAAGATCTACTTCTATTAGCCTATTCGTAAGGTAATCTTCTATTCGTCAAAGGCAAAGCTCTCACTAGATAGCTATTATTGAAGTTAATTTATCTGTTTGCTAAATATACTGACCTCATGGCTGTTTGCTTTATAGTTCAAAGCTTCAGGTTTATAATTTTAGGTTTTAATCAATTCCTGGAAATTGTCCATTCTTCTGGAATGATTAATCAGATAACAGACGTGCTCCGGTTGGTCCAGATGCAGTCGCAGTCATGTGAATAAATTCAGCTCAGTGTAAGATTTTATCGTAGCGTTGGTTAATGCAGAATTTATAGAGATGGTGTTTTATTTCCTGGTCGTCCTGAACAAAAGCAGCGTAAAAGTTGACTGTTGTAAAGTCGGTGCATTCCTCAGATCAGACTGGACTGCATCAACACAAAGCGTTGTCTGTGTACATAAAGCTGGTTGTGGAGCTGAGTATTTAAAGGCAACACAATGGCTGACGAAGATCCTGACGCTGCTGGAATTTCCAGTTCGGTTGCTTCAAAGCTTTAACCTGTGGTTTACACATCTTTCGACTTCGGCTTGTGTTTCAGTGACTCGATGAGAAAATGTTAATGGGTTTTCCTGAGAAATGCTTGAGGTTAATCAGTATTTAAATGACGACTTCTTATAAAAATAATAAAAAACAGACCAAATTTTGGAGAGAAAAAAATTAAATTAAAAACTGGGCGGTCCCTTTATGAGCAGCTTGCTAATCCGGTATACTTTATGCAAACAACTTGAAATACATTTATGGAGAACCTTCAAACCTTTTATTTAAGATAAGATGAATGTATTGATTTCCAGGAAGAGGAATTACAAAATACAGTTTAAACGAAATTAAATACCAAAACCTTGTATAAAAATAATACATTGATTTATTACATTTAATAAGGAACTTTGAAATTGTCAGGATGATGAATTATAAATGTACGTAAAAGTATGGAGTAATCATATCTCCCTGTATAAACAGCATTATTAAGAAAATTCCAGTCCAGGTGACATCAATGTCGGTATGAATGAGCATTTAATGGATTAATGAACCCTTAGATAAGTCTAGTTGCCCCTTCATTCTTCTCTCCATAAGAGTGGAGTCCAGGCTTCTCAGCTTCCTCATACAGTACCTGCCCAGTTTCTTCAGTCATTAGATACACATTAAACCAATCACTTTCTGGAGGAGAAAGAACTGAGTTCTCAGTCTGACCTGAGGAACGTCAGATCTGGTCTATGGATGGTCATGAGTAGTGCAAATAAACAAGTTCATCACCGTATTGAAATCCTTGAAATCTTTAATAATTTATCAGCTCTGATTGAGCTCGGAACTAAAGTATGGACTGAAATAAAACTTCCCAGATCCGCAGAACGATATCTGAACTGCAACTTGTTAGGAAACATATTTGATAAAGGCGTGCAAATGTATTTGAGCTTTTCACAACAGATTGAGTTTATTAAATATCAATGAGTGATATCTGATTGTAATATTTGCACAGCCACAAGTTGCATCAATGCTGGTCAGATTTTGTTATTTTATCTGACATTAAAAGCCTCCACAGGCCGTAACTGGTTATTTGATTAAGGCGGAGACTTCAGCGTGTTGGGACACGAGAACACAGCTTTCTCATTGTGACTCTCATGTCGCGCACGGTGAAGCAACATCTCTACAGTTCCACTAAGGTTAAATCATAATTATTTCTAATTTAGTTTGTGCGAAAATACAGTTTTCAATGCTGAAGGAAGATTATGCAAAAGTGCAAATGAGTTTCTGTTTCTTAAGTTGAAACTTCAGCAAGTTTTAACGAAGAGGTTTTAAGTGTTAACTTATCAACATTTAATATATCTAAATTATGTTTAGAGGTATGTGGTCATTTCTGTAAATAAATAAACTGTAACATTTTAGGCTTTTTAAATGTGCATTTTAAACTTTTTTTTACATTGTTATTTAAAAAAATGCAAATACACAGGTAAATACAAGGTATACTAAAAATTATTTAATAAAAACAACAGTTATGCATATTGCAAGTATGAGCACACACACACATAGAAAACTTCAAGGTTGAAGTTGTTCTAAAATATTTAAAGAATAAAATTAAATTTCACAAATCCATGTGCAAAGAATGATCCCCTCACTGGTGTGTTTGGATTCCAGAGGTTTTATTCCCTTCACAGTGTTTCATAGGTGTGTTTTCAGTTTGGTGTGTTTGTTCGGCTCTTACAGATTTTCGGAGGTCTGACATGGTGTCTTGTGGCTTCCACTAAAGTGACGCCTCCCAATCCAGAGGGCTGGGTGATGTTCGTCTGCATCTTCTGTTTCATCTTTACCACGCTGTGGTTCTTCATTTTCCTCTGTGGAGGGAACCAGAGCAGTGTGTGGCCTGGCCTGGTAATTACACACACACACACACACACACACACACACACACACACACACACACACACACACACACACACATTTTATTTTATTTCAATTAAATTCATCACAACTGTAAAATGTTATGATTCCTGTACATTTATCAATTCTTGTCTTATTCTAATGGCATTTTCAACAGAAATGCCATTAGGGTTACACATCATTATCAAAATTACAAACATAAAACAAAAATCTATTTTAATTAAGTCAAATTAAATAGAATAAAAACATGTTCGATGGCCTCCGATGGCCTCCAAGTGACGCAGTGGCCATCTATTTATTTAAAGTGCTCGCCCTATCATCCGGAGATCGCTGGTTCGATTCCCGAGTGATGCTGTAACCTCTCGCAGCTGGAGGTCTAGAGAGAGCTGATTGGCCGAGCTCTCTCAAAGAGGATGGATGAGAGGTACTTCGTTTATCACATACCACATTAATCACGGCTCTACAGTCTGTGAGCTCACGCAAGCGGAAGGAGTGAATAGCGCTGTCCTCCGAGTGTGTTATTCCGCCCCCAACGGTGCGTGAACGAGCAGTTCGAAAAGATGCGGTCGGCAGGCATCACGTGGTTCGGAAACTACTGATGGCCTCCCGACTAAGTGGTAGTAGTAGCCTTAATAGGGGGGAGCCCCCTAGTGACGGGGAGGAATTGGACACGACTAAATTAGGGAGAAAATCTGGAAAAAATCCCCCCCCCAAAAAAATGTTTGATGACAAGAAAAAACTTTTTTCTTTCTTCCTTCCAGGATACTGCGTATCATTTCATTGCAGTGCTCTTCTACCTGAGTTCATCAGTAGTTTTGGCCTACGTCACACTTGAGTACAAGGGTAGCCTTGCATTACTTCCCGGATTGTTTAAAAACTATCAGGAAACCGTTGCTGCTGTGGTAAGGAATATACTTTGAATTTATTTTATTGTCATTAATATATATTACATTATACAGTAACATTATTTCCTACAAAATTCTTTCCCTTCTGAAGGGAAAGCACGGATATTTATTGTCACAAGACAATAAATAAACAAATAGATCAATTTTTTCCCTATAATTATTCTGGTGTGTGTGTGTGTGTGTGTGTGTGTGTGTGTTCAGGTGATGTCCTATATAACCACGCTGCTCTACTTCCTCCACGCCATCTTCTCTGCGCTCCGGTGGAAATCCTCCTGAAGAGAAAAAATCGAAACAAGGCAACCATCTACACCTCAAAAACAAAATAAAAATTAAAACCTGAAAAAAGATACAAACAAAAAATAAAGTGCCCAGTAGGGGGCAGCAGGTTTAATTGACACTGATTAGTTTTCTGCTGATGACCAGAAGGTTCAATTCAATTCGATTTATTATTATTTTTTTTTGTAGCACTTTTACAATGGTCATTGTCGCAAAACAGGATAAAAAAAAAAAATAAAGAAAAAATAAAGAAACAAGTTTTTAAAAATGTGAGAAAACATGTTTCCCACTCTTTATTATTCCCTGACCTTTGACCCCAGCTTTGACCCCAGCTTCCTTTTAAAGACGAGATTATGAAAAGAAAATGTTATCTTTATTAATTAAAGTTATATAAGCACAAAAAATATTTTAAAAACATTGTATTAGATTTTTTTTTCTGTACACACATTTAATAATTTCTACACAGCAGTCTCCCTTTCTGTTGCATTGTTATAAGTTTTTTTTACATTTTCAAAATGTATGAAAGAACAACGTGGTGCCCGACCCCACACTCAGCTGGTTCACAGTCACTGTATGTAAACGACATACACACAGAGACACAGAGAAACATGTAGGTCTTATTCTGACTTCGTTTGTTCTTGAGTTGTTTGTTTGTGTTTTTTCTTCACTGTCTCTTTCCTGTACGCTGCCAACGCCCACATTAAGTGTGTGTTCAGGGCTCTCCCTATCTGTGTCAAACACGGCATGTGAAAAAGAAAAGAAGTGAAGAAAATAATACAGGAAAAAAATTGTTAAAAAAGCAAGAAGCAATGTTTTATTCTGTATTTCTGCTCCATCTGAAGCTGAAGAAATGTTCTATGTGATTTTATTAACAGATTCTTTTCCTGCAAATATTTTCACATGTTAATGTTTTATGAAGAAATCACAAATAAACTGTTTAACAAACCACACAGCCTGCATACAATATATACACAACTCACAACAACAATAATAATAATACAAATAATAATAAGTTTTAGTTAGAATAGCAGTGTACTGTGTAGCTCTGTTGCCTCATGGTCACAGGGTCGATGGTTTGAATCCCCTGCGTGCGGAGTTTGCATGTTCTCCCCATGCTTGGTAAGTTTCCTCTGGGAACTCCGGTTTCCTCCCACAGTCCAAAAACATACAATGTTTTTTTTTTTTTTTTACTTCTACAACATTATTCATTACTTAAACAACAGGACACTCTTTTGTGTTTTGGGATGATTTTTCTCCCCTAAATATGTTTCATAACGTATAAAAGAGCATCTCTTGGATGAAAACCCAGCTCCAGCTGCAACATCAGCAGCATTGATCCTCCAAAATAGAATAAAAAAAGATGAAGTGCTCAGAATTGCTGATCTAATTTTTAACAGAGAATTTACTAATGCTAATGCTGGCATGATCACATGATTCACATGTAAAAAAAAAAAAAAAAAAAAACACCAGAATGCAAATTTAAAAAAATCATCTGAGCCATGTTTTTTTTAATTTTTTTATTCCATTTGTTTTGTTTGTAAATATTATAAAGTTGTACTGCATTTATCTGCAGTTTATTTATTTTGTCTGAGATTTGTTATGGCCACAATTTTGTTAACAAAAGCAAGTCTGGTAACTTCAGTGAATAAAAAAAAACATAAAATTCTGCATAGAAATCAGTACACTAATTTAGAGAGACTTTAAATAGTCAAAAACTGAACCTTGATGCAGTTGAGGTGAAATTGCTCTAAAGCCTCTGATATTGCATCACTGTCCAGAGGAACACTGAGAATCCTTGTGTTAGGAAGACAGCATATTCTTATATACAGTACAATCTAATGTCATTAGTAATTTATTATAATAACATTCTGTGCAACAATGTTAAAATTGTATATATACTGTACAATACGTCTGTGTGGTTACAGGAGTTAGTCAACACAAGGAATCCAGTGCTTTTGTACCAAATACTGCCTTAAGGCTGGCGTGAAATGCATTTTTTAAAACTGATAATCGTTCATATATTAAAAAACAACAAATGTAAAGTAAATGCACATATTGTTGAATTTAGTTGCCAGATAGTTTGCCCATTTCCCCTAATATTGTCCTCTAGGCACCTCCTAGAGGAAAGAGTTGTTCACCATAAATTTAGTGCCTGACTTTTAAGAGATAATTACTTGCCTGATATTGAGAATCATTCACCCAAAATGGACACAAAAAGAGTTATTTAAATAAAACTGTTCTTCGACAAGTTATTAACGTTATGTATATTGTTTTGTATAATCTATTTTAACCCTATACTTTAAGAAAGGGTTTTCTTAAGTGAAAAGTCACTTGCTTATTTGGTTGTATAAGGTTCTTCTGCGAAGCGCCAAACAGTGTTCAGAATGTATGCCCAAGATCAATCAGTTCATACATTAGACATTTATAATCCTCAAAATTAATTATCTTAACTACCATGCTTGTTAGAAAGTAAGTTGATACCTAACTTAATGTTTAAAATATAAAAATAGCAATTATAGATGTTGAAATATTAAGATTTTTTTCCTGCCGCTAGTGACTGTAAATAGTAGGGGCAGGGGTAGCTCAGTCTTTAAGGCATTGGACTATGGGTTGGAATGTCCCATGTTCAAATCTCACCACCACCAAGTTGCCTGTTGGGCCCTTGAGTAAGGCCTTTAACCCTCAATTGCTCAGATGTATAATTTAAGTAAAGATAAAAATGTAAGTTGCTCTGGATAAGGGTGTCTTCCACTTGCTGTAAATGTAAACATTTCAGCAACCTTATACTCACATTACCATGTTACCATAAAATTCCATCAACATTCAACTAATGAACCTAATATAAAATTCATGGTTTAATTTTGACATGTCTGCTTTCCCTGATTGATTTCCCAGCAGGTGAAACAAAACACTAAGTTCTTCACCACGTCATGGTGGACTCAACAAAACTTTTCTAGGGGAATTTAATTCGCTGTTTCATTTTGTAGGCTGGCAGAACTGGTTATTCATCATTCATTTGTTTCTGCTTCATTCTTTCATCTGTTTTGGTGGACATTTGGCCAATTTAAGATGGTTAAAGGAGCGTTTTAAGCTTAAAATGCTTGTTAGTAGTGCGTTTGAGCTTAGAACTTCCAGACAGTCAGAAACACAGCCTCTGATTGGTCGGCATTGTCAGGGCAGAGGCTTTCCACTATGCCCAGGCACATAATGTACTTTCCTTGGGGAAATGGGCCAGCATTAATGTCAAGCACAGATTTGATTAGAGGGTGGGGTATCTACTTGTGTGATGTCACACATATTAATAAGTTCCTTGGCCATTGGAAGATTCTGGCGGTGACAAATTTCAAAGATATATTTTTCGTCCATCCAATTAATGCACTACAAATTGCAGATGCAATTTAAAAAGTAAATACATAATATTGGGGTGTTGGATATTAAAATTAAAAAAAGTTTTGCCACACTATACATACTGTACAAATAGACAGACATACACACAGACAGGTAGATAGACATTAGGGTTTGATTTTAGACTTCAGTTGTGTGTGAGTCATTCTTCTTATATATATACACTCACCTAAAGGATTAGTAGGAACACCTGTTCAATTTCTCATTAATGCAATTATCTAATCAACCAATCAC
>JAQQZT010000005.1:9183074-9198159 GCA_030068275.1 Clarias platycephalus | reverse complement strand
TGATGATGATGATGATGGTGATGATGATGATGACGACGATGATGATGACGATGATCATGTTGGTGGTGATGATGATGATGATGATGGTGATGATGATGGTGATGATGATGATGATGATGATGATGGTGATATTGATTATTGTGATGATGATCCTGATGATGATGAATATGTTGATGGTGGTTCATGATTATGATGATTGTGATGATGTTGATTATGGGGATTAATTTTTAACCTTTGTTGCTTGGATATGTAACCAACTAAATGTTTAAAAGTTTGAAAATGTTGAAAATTGTAAAGAATCCACTTTAGTCTTCGTAGAGAAAAGAAAGAATGAAAAGGGATTTTTAAAAAAACACCTACGCCATTCAGTGCTTATTTGTTCACTGTGATCCGGTCAGTTCTTGTGGGATTCCATATGAACATGTAAATTATTACCAAAAAAAAAACGTGCACGTAACAAAGACGGAAGCTGAAAGGTCGGGGCTTCCTCTGTCAAGCGTCATGGAAATCACCCTCCACTGTTTGATATCTCCATCAGCATTGCCAACGTTTAGACTGATCCTCACCCTGCGTGCCCCCTATTCCAGACTGTGTGTGTGTGTGTGTCTGTACATCAAAACGGCGTGTTTCCCCAGAACATCTGCTCTCTCAGCGGGCCGTGAGCCGCGTGTTTCCTCATCGGTCTGCTCTCGTCTCTAAACACTGACTGTGTGAGGACATTAAGGCGAAGTCATGTGCTGGTTCTGTATTTCCAGCTCCCCACAGTTCCATCGCTCTCGGCCAAATGCCTACACTTTATTATTCAAATTGGATAATGGGGGGAGTGTCGAACGCTCCTGCGCCGCAATTCAGCCGCCTGAAGCACGACTGATGAAACTCTATCTGTTAAACTGTGAAACTCAGGCTGCTGCCGTGCACCCGTCTAATGACGTTATTTTTTTCATTAAAAAAGAGGACAGTTATGTTAATGGTGTCTGAGTAGGAGTAAAGATCACTAAGTGTGTGTGTGTGTGTGTGTGAGAGAGAGAGACAGCAAGAGAGAGAGAGAGAGATGGCGGCTCTTGAATTCATAATAAACTGCCGTTAGTACACGTTGTTGATGGTTACAGAGTTTGTAGAAATAGTTAAAAGGTTAAAGCTAAAAATAATCTGATGAGCTTTAATGTACTCAGTGATATTATTATTTCAGGTTGAAGCCCACGTACCGCTCGTATCCGCTGCTGTGGATATGTTTTGCTCCCACGACCCGTGTTTTTACCTCAAAGTGGCTTTTTACTTAACTTACTGCTTTAGTTAGCATCACGGTTCGGCAACATATAAGACAGAATGGTTTTAAATTTCCCCAATCATCTGTGAAGATTCTGTTTTTTTTCCAGAGCGATGGGCGTGTCAGGGTAAGAACATGCATCATGCATAGTGTCCACTGTACACGCCTCTGGACGCAGTGTTATGATCTGGGTTATGATCTCAGGTCGAGACTCAGCAACGTTACGGGGCAATAAAATGAAGTCAGCTGACGACCTGAATGTACTGAATCACCAGATTATCACATCTATGGAGTTCCTCTTCTTCCCTGGCGGTACAGTACGGCCGTATAGAGAGTGAAAGAGTGGTTCTGGGAGCATGAGGAGAGATTTTATTAAGAAAACATTTAGGGAAGGAGTCTCTAGCGTCAGCACTTTGTAGCAGTTTGAGGTAAAGTGTGAGTTTTTACACTTTCTGTAACGCAGCAGCCGTCATGTATCGTTGTTCGTTGTTGTTTTATCGCTCCTCTTCACCACGCTGCCCTGTCAGTGAAGACTTTCCTATTGTGGAGTTTTATACCGTACGTGAGCAGGGGAACAGGATATGGGGGAGATCACGGTAATTGGAAACAACCCTAGTCTCTAATTCGGGCGTCCCGAGAGTTCACCGTGTGTCCTTGTGTTTCATTCTTGATGTTTTCATTCAACAGCCGAGTCTGAAAAGGATCGACTGGAGAGAGCGTTCTGAATTCTGTCTTTATGGCAGAGTAATAAGCCTCTTAGAGAGGCAGCGTGTGCAGGCCTGAAACAGCACCACTTAAAGAGAGAGAGACATTCCACAGCAAATTATGGCATCAAAGCTATTTCGCGTTCGCCAAGTGCAATGACATACTGTACAATTACATTTAGGATCAGAATGTATGCGTAAAGTAAACAGCGAGGGAGGCTGAATATTATAAAAAACAGCATGCAGCGTGTCTCCGAGTCGGAAGAAGCTCTGATCCTGTGGTATTTACCGGACCAGTGCTAGCTGTTAGATTGAACTTGAGTTTATAAAGACAAATATCAGGATAAGGACAACGAAATGAACAGAGCAAAGAATACGCTCCTCTGAAGATGTTGAAAACATGAAAGCTGGAGATTTAGAGAAAATGCTGACACTGGATTCCTGACATTAATGTTAATATACAAATACAGTTGAGTTGAGTAATGTCACAAAAATCTCTTCTTATGGAAAACTGAAATAAATAAATAAATAAAAGAACAAAAAAGAACACACATATATATATATATATATATATAGATAGATAGATAGATAGATAGATAGATAGATAGATAGATAGATAGATAGATAGATAGATAGATACTATATTTGTCATTACATCATACTTAGGAATCAGTTAGCAACATTGGTGCATTCATGGACCAAACCAGTTGAAAAAAAAAGCATTAAAGCCCATATCAACTGAATAGGAAGTGAGTGTACAGTATGTGAAGGATATACAGTATGTCACTATGTCGAGTATGGGAGACAGCTGTTTGTACTCCATGCTGCAGTACAGATTGAGAACTACACTGTGTAGCAATACTTTCATTATATTTTCATTATACTTTCAATAGTGCACTGGCAGAAGTTCATGAGCATCTCTTGAGGAAGCATGAGGCGTCTGAGGGTCCTTAGGAAATAAAGACATTTTTAAGGCTTTTTTATTTATTTATTTTTTTTACTAAGTAAGAGGTGTTCACGCTCCAGATCAGGTCCACTTTTATATAGTTGAAACCAGATATTTACATACTGTACACTTCAGAAGAAAAAAAAACAAGACCTTTTTTTTTCCTTTACTGGCAAACATTAAATCAGAGTAAACTTCTTTTGTTTTAGATGAATAAAAATTAACATGTTTTTTGTGAGGGAGATTTTTTAATGTATTTTTTTAGCACTTTCATCAAAGTCAGAAATATACACACACTAAGTTTATTGTGTCTTTAAACAAAAAGAAAACTCCAGATGATTCAACACAGAGTCTCTTTCTTTGACATCATGGGACAATCAAGAGAAATCAACCAAGACATCAGGAAAAGAATTGTGGACCTCCACACGTGTGGCTCATCCAAGGTCCCACGTTCGTTCAGACAATAGTAATACGCAGCAAACGAGTACTGTACCACCATGAGCTAAAAAGTTACTCTGGGAGGAGAAAGCCATTACTTCAAAACCACCATAAAAAAGCCAGACTACAGTTTGCAACTGCACATGGGGACAAATATCTTAATTTTCTTAATGTCCTGTGGTCTGACAAAACAAAAATTGAACTGTTCGGCCATAATGATAAACGGTATATTTGGAGGAAAAAGGGTGAAGCTTTGAAGCCTCGGAACACCATCCCAACTGTGAAACATGGGGGTGGTAGTATAATGTTGTGGGGCTGCTTTGCTGCAGAATGGACTGGTGCACTTCACAAAATAGATGGCATCCTGAGATACGAAAATTATGTGGATATATTGAGGCAGTATTTGAAGACATCAGTCAAGAATGATTCTTCCAAAAGGACAAGCATACTTCCAAATTAGTTGCTTAAGTGGCTTAAGGACAACAAAATCAATGTATTGGAGTGGCCATCACAAAGCCCTGATCTCAATCTCATAGACAATTTGTAGGCGGCACTGAAAAAGTGAGTGCGAGCAAGAAAGCCTACAAACCTGACCCAATCATATTTAAGATTCAGATTCAAGATTCAAAGAACTTTATTAATCCCAGAAGGAAATTGCTTATGCTAGGTTACAGTTGCTCACAGTTGTTATCTAAGGAAATGTAATAAAAAATCCCCCCCCCCCTCCCCCCCCAAAAAAAAATATTACAATAATAATAAAATAATAAAAAAAAAAAAATAAAAAAAAAATAAAGGCTTCTTAAACAGTAAGTACCAAAAATATGACCCAAGAACATTTGTAAATATTGCACAGTAATCTAGTATATATATATATATATATATATATATATTAATACGGGTAAGTATTAATGTCCTGTTGTGTTACTGTCTTTACACCAGTTCTGTCAAGAGGAGTGGGCCAAAATTACAGCAAACTATTGTAGAAAGGAAGTGGAAGGATACCCGAAACTTTTGACCTAAGTGAAACAGTTTCCAGGCAATTCTACCAAATACTAAGGAAGTGTATGTAGCTTTTTGACTGATGAAAGTAATTTTTTTTTTAATTCCATAAAATTCTCCCTCGCTCGATTCTGACATTTAACAAATGCAAAAAAAGATGGTTAATATTGATTGATCTAAAACAGAAGTGATCTGAAGTGGAGTTTTTCTAAAGTGTATGTAAATATCTGGTTTCGACTGTATGTACTGGCAACACGCTCAAACTCTTCTCTGTCAATGTACAGCTGTTTATGCATGACTTTCGTTTTCCTGAAGTCCACAATAAGTCATGTTATTATGGTATTTGAACTATGGGTGAAAGTACAGTGGCACCTCGGCATACTGATGCCCTGCCTACGAATTTTCACCTTAAGAACTGAAAATTTTCAAGAAATTTGCCTCAGCATATGACTATTTTTTTGCATACGTCTGGGAGCCTTTTAAAACTTGTTTGTTTGTGTCAGTGGAAAGCCAAGCGAAGCAAGTTTACCTATTTTTTAATGAGGTTTTTAAAAAAATTATTATTATTTTTTATTTAGTGAAGACATAGCACTATGGGTCCCAAGGTTGTTACCAAGGAAGGTAGAAGGAAGAAAAGGGAGTCACTTTCAGTTTCGTTTTTAAAGCACCAGGTGCCAAGAGGAATCATAAATTAAGATTAAGTGAGGTTTAATGTCTATTTATTTCATATTTCACTTAAAGTAAATGCCTTTTCTCAATGTTTTGATTGTTTAATATGCAAAAAATATTATTATAGTTTTGGAAATGGTTAATATTGGTAATATTTTTTGAGCTGGAACGAATTATCTGCATTTGCATTATTTTCTTTGAGAACACGTGTTTCACAATACAAATTTTCGCCTTAAGAACTCTCTTCTGGAGCATGCCAAGGTAAATCTTTACAGTGACAGGTATAGAGGGAGTACAGGAGTGGGCTGAGGTTGCAGCCTTGGGGTACACCTGTGTTAAGAGTATCAGTGGTTGAGGTGTTGAGTGGTTAGGCTTATATTTTGATCTTGACGGCTTTCCGTAACTACGCGCGCGCGCGCGTGTGTGCTTGTGTGCGCGCGCGCGCCCTTGCCCGGAGAGAAGAGGTGTGACTACAGCAGTGTGCGCGCGGACAGGTATATCAAGGCTAGACTAAAGGCGCGTGCGACACTCACCTGGCTCCGTTACTCTGTGATTCCGTTAGAGCGCGAGCGAAGGGATGGCAGCGGCGACGGTGCAGTCAATGGCCAACCTGCCGAGCGGCATCGGGATCTGCACCACTGCGCCGGAGATCTTCTACCTGCCCGAACTGGTAAAAGGAATTCCTGGTGGACTTATTATTATTATTATTATTGGAAATTATGAAGTTACTAAAGGTAACTTTCTCACACGTTGAAAAGTTTTGATGTTCACTTGTTCTTATTGCGCACATGATTATAAATGACCTTTTATTGGAAATATAGGACGCACTAATGAGTGTGTGTGTGTGTGTGTGTGTGTGTAACATTAGTGCTCTCAGGGAGAGCAGGTCAGTTGCGCATGGTTACTTCACATCGGGTTAATGAGAACCGTAAAAAACACACGAGGCGTTTACACACACACACACACACACACACACGCAGAGAGAAACAGAACAGAATTTTGTAAACTCTACACTTAGAGTTTTCACAACTCAAATATATGAATTTAACATTGTAGAGTTTCAAGTTTGTTCATTATTGTTTGTTAATTCAGTGTGGAGAGAATTACAGTATCTGAACACCACAAACCTGATTTGTGTCAATCTTAATGACTGTACTAACAGTGAAGGTTAATGTTAATGAAATACCTTAGATGTTACATTCATTAAACACATTAGATATAATTGTTAATTAAACATGTACATGTTACTTAAAAAATAAAGGATGTGGATAAATAAATGACTGGGGTCAGAGAGGTGAGGGTGTGTGGTGATGTGACAGTGATGTCGGTGTGAAACACTGAAGGTTAATTAATTTGACATTGCCAGGGTGAGTCCGGTGCTGGGAACACTAACAAATCCAAACGGAAAATAACATGATCCCACTGTTTTTGTGTGTTTTTGTTTTGTGTTGTGGAGCTCGAGCTCAGGGCCACATATCAGTATCACTATCTGATCCGAGAGGTGTGTGTATGTGAGAGAGAGACAGACAGACAGACAGGGGGAGAGAGATATATATATAGAGAGAAAGACGAGGAGCCAGAGGGCGAAAGAGGGGCTGAAAAAGAAACGGACAGGAGAAAGAGACCGAGTGTGAGAGAAAAAGATAGAGACAGACAGAGAGAGAAGGATGGGAAAAAATAATTCCAAATTAAATGCAGGAATGTAACCATGACAACAGGTCTAACTATGTGTTCAGGTTATGCCTCTAATATTCTATTTTATGTTTTTTAACAGGTTCAAAATTTATAGGCTACTGCATGCAGAAAAGTTTGAATAAAGAGCAATAAGTGCGATGAAACATTTCTGAGACGTAACCATGGCAACACCCAGACAACAGGTGTTATAACCTGTTGGTATGCTGACAGGAGGGTTAGTTAATGTAAATATTAGCTCAGTGACACAAATATCATTACCTAAAAAACGAAATAAGAGCCTCTATGGTTCATCCGAGGATGTGATGCTTGAACAAACCTTCGTTTTAAAAAGCTGGTGAGTCACAGGGAGGTAAATGAGGTAAAAAAAAAAAAAAAAGAAATAACAAGTGATGAACTGACTTAAACCAAAGCTCTGCAATCACTCTGCAAGCTGTAATCACTCATCTTCACTATCTCTAACGCCATACTTCCAATTTTTCATGTTTTCATATTCAAAGCAATTGAACTGCTTTTACTGTATTTTCAGGGCGAATCGCTACACAGGTGTGTTGTGGCTGGAGCTCACCGGCACAACGCTGCACCACTTTTTTTACTCTCCAAGTGAAGAGAAAGGACATTTGCATAATCCGGTTGGAATTAACACACATTTACAGTTGCGTTAACGCATCAGTCAGACACAAAAGAAGTCATAGTCACAAACAGTCATAGTGCTGATAGATTAACAATCTAATACAATAAATCGACATTCAAATGTATTTACAGATTGCAGCAAAGTTGCATACATGCTATTAAAGAGTGTGTGAGGGCAGTGATATAGTATTATCTGAAGAGGGAAATGCATATGAATATTTAAGGTGACTTTAAACAATCTGCTTAAGTAAGACTTACTGTAAGTAAGAAAGAATCAGGCATGTGAGAGAGGAACAGAGAGAGAGAGAGAGAAAATTACAACCATGCAAGCAGCACAATCCCACTTTACAGTATGTCTTTCACTGTCTTTAATTCTTCGTCTCGCCTTCTTTTGCATCAATAATAATTCTTCTTTCAATATATTTTCTCCTTTCATTTTATTATTATTATTATTATTATTAACCTTTGCTTTTTGCTTTCCTTCGTTTCAGTAGTTTTAATCACTATTGTCACTTAATTTTTGCCCGCACAGTTAAATATGTGTATTATTATTATTATTTTGTGTGTGTGTGTATTTCTGTTATTTTGGGACTTGCTTCTAAACTTTGGCAATACGAGTGTACCCAGAAGCCCGCATACAATATCTTTGTTCCACAGCTCCTGCATGACTGTTGCATTTCCCATAATATTGTGTTAGTTTTGTTGTTTCTCTTTTATTTAGGTTTGTATAAAACCCTGAGTGTTCTTATAAAAAATAAATAGTGATATATTGCTTTTTTGAGTTTTAATTAAACTCAATGCAAATATTGCAACTTTCTCTGTTATGTGTGTAAATAATTTTAGTGCCCATATGGGGGTCATAGTGAGGGTTGGATGGAACTGACTACCCAGGGCCCCAATGACGAAGGGTGCGTGTAATTCTGGATAAAATATGAGAAATTTGCATCTAGTAAAGAAGGCGCCCCAATGAGACTGCTTATGTATAGGGCACAGAGTTTTATGCTACGTCCTGCTGCCATACTGGTAGGTAAGGTTGGCCCTATTTAATTTTTTGTTTGGGTGAATATTTTAAATGTCAGCTGTATTAACTGAAATAAATACAGTCACATGCATCTGTTGTTTAACTTTAACACTGCGACAGTAGAATATGCAGAACCTGAGCCATGCAGGTTAAGGTGTATGGTTAGTGTCCAACAAAATGGCTGGGCATGTGCAACAGGGTGTGTGTGTGTGTGTGTGTGTGTGTGTACACGCAGAACCAATGCCCTTATTTTCAGAATCCCACTCCAAGCTTTTATGAAAAGTTGACAGCTATGCTTTAACCTTCAGAGCTGAGAAAGTGAGCAGCATGGCAAGGTGTGTGGAGTGTCCTTAGGGCGTGGCGTCAGAGTGCTAGCAAGTGTGAGGATTTAGTTTCATGTGGGTTAGGGTTTGTTTTCTGTTGAACTGATAGCATCATGTGCTATGAAGATAAACGTAGCATAATACAGTTGATCCTAATTCCTGGTGAAATGAGTTTCAGACTATTTTACTGACATTTTTTTGTTTGTGAAAAAGTAATATATTTTTCAGTGTATTTAATTTTTTCCTCCAAAATACAGTATGTGAGACAAATGAAGTCACATTTATTATTAATACTATTGTGTGTGTGTGTTCACAATGCTTTTAAGTAATAAGATGATATTACATGGTGCGGTGTGCGTACAGTATCCTTGCATGAATGTGTGTTTAGTGTAGCCTGATCCTGAAGCGTTTACATCTTAACAATGTTCTAGTGTTACGTCACAGAGCTTTAGTTCATTTTATTTATTTTTGTGATTATTACACACATTATTAGTCTGGAGACCCCTACAATTTAGTTATGTCTCTTGTTAATAACAAAATACTTAGAACCCTCACTTAGATCCTTTATAGGTTATTAGAAAGAACTCTACCAGCAGACAGGGCCCCCTTTTGGGCAGCAGAGAACCATTGATTAAATAATAAATAAGTGACCTTTATATTGAAAAAAAAAAAAAAAAAACATGAAAAATGAGGAACCTTTATACTGAGTGGATGTTTATCAGCAATAAATCCTATCTTGAACCCTTTAAGAAGTAGGCTAAAAATTAGAGATGGAGGAAAAATCAATTCAATAATATATCGCCATTCTTTTGAGTGGCAATTCATGTATTGCCACACTAACTCCAAAATAATCTTTGAATTATTTTGTAATTTATGTATTGTACTTAAGACGAGAGAAGGGAGGGGGCTACTGTGAAGAACCACTCCTTACTACCTCCCTCCTCTCGTCTCACACAGTAGCTACAGGGGGCTACAGTGTGGGACAACCTTGACACACACACACTAACGGAAACACTGCTGTCTCAAAACTTCTTTTACAAGGAATCTCTCTAATGACACTTGAGCGCACACACACACTAACAGAATCACTGCTGTAAAGTAAAAGTAAAACAAATTTAACTGCAAAGAATTCCGCCAGAGCAGTGTTTCAGTTAGTGTGTGTGTGTGTGTGTGTGTGTGTGCGAGAGGAGAGGGTGAGGGAGGGGGCTGCTATGTAGGATGAGTTTCACATACACACGCATACACACACACATCTGGGGGAAAAAATTATCAAATTGGGATATGTATAAAATCGTGATACTTACAGAATTGCAATACTAATTGAATCGACACCTAGATATCATAATAATATCGTATTGTGTGATTCCCATTCCTACAAATTATAATGAACCTTAATTATTATTTAATTTTAATGAACCTAAAGAACCTTTTTTTCTGTGAATTTAGGTAGAGACTCAATGAAAAACACCTTACAGGTTCCACAAGAAAATAATGAGTAATAATTTGAAGTCTGTAGTGCACACTAAACTAGTTGTGTGTGTGTATGTACATGTGTGTGCTGCAGATATTCG
This sequence comes from Clarias platycephalus, assembly GCA_030068275.1. NCBI lineage: Eukaryota > Metazoa > Chordata > Actinopteri > Siluriformes > Clariidae > Clarias > Clarias platycephalus. The sequence goes on along the minus strand of JAQQZT010000005.1, from coordinate 9,187,896 downwards.
GTGGCTTGGTGTGGATTCTGGTGGCTTCAACTTATGTGCAGCCGGAGAACCCTCAGGGCTGGGTGATGTTCGTCTCCGTGTTCTGTTTTGTCATGACCTTCCTGTGGCTCATTATTTTCGCCTGTGGAGCACATAAGAACAAAGGAGCCTGGGCCACTGCGGTATGCATGAGCACTAACCCACACAGCACGCATCATCATCATCATCATCATCATCATAATATTCACTTAGCAAGAATATCTCCAGAGAAACTATTTCCTTGTCAATAATGTTAATAATTTGTGGAAACACGAGTGGTTTCAGAGTAAATATAAATCATGGCCAGGGTTTAGTGGGGTGTATCAAAAGTGTCTGAAGCTGTTTTCAACTCAATCTTAGTTGCATCATGTTTGTTACAACACAAACCTTATCTTATTTCTGCATCAACTGTCATGAACTCACTTCAGACTAGATGGCCTGGCTAAACACAATCTCCTCCGAAGTGTTTTTAAACATCATTAAAAAATCATCTGATTTTTGTGAGTCTCAGTATTAGGCAATACCAACTCAGATGAACAACAACATTTTGTACAGTGCAATTATTTACATTATATAACTAGAAGAACAAAAACATGTGGGCAATACTAAGTACGCCCCTGATTCAGTAGCTTGCAGATTCACCTTTAGCAGCAATAACCTGAAATCATCGTTTCCTGCATAACTTAGTCTCTTAGTTAATTTTGTTCTTCATTTTGTTTTTTTGGCATTCGCTTATGGACGGGTTTCTCAAGGCCCCACAACAGCATTTTAAAGAATTCTTTTATTTTACAGCCATTCTAATTTAGAGCTACTGGTGTGCTTCGGATCATTTTCCCATTGCATGACCCAATATCCACAGTTTTAGCTGTCGGACAGATGGCCTCATATTTACCTTGATAATGCTTTGGTATTGGTTTGAACCACAGTCGTGCTTGTTCTTTTTAGACAGAAGAGGTTTCTCCTGGCAAAACTTCCAAACAAACCGCACTTCTTCGGTCGTCTTCTAATTGTTCTCTCATGTACTTGGACATTTAAGATGCTCAGTGAAGCCTGTAAGGTCTGACATGTAGCTCTTTTTTAGTTTTGTATTTCTCTGACCATTACGGCAATTGGCAATTGTCTTGAATGTGAATAAGTGTTGAACTCCAAATTGTTTGGAAATGGTTTTATTTCCAGATTGATGTGCAGCAACATTTGTTCATTGCTTATGTCATTCCCTCTTGACACCTGAATGCTTCAGACCAGCAAACTACCAAAACTTCTGCATTCTTAAATGTATGGAAATGATCGATTATCAATGGCTGATGATCCGCAGCACCTGGCTGCAACTTACCCTCTTAAAACCTGTGCAAGCAGTAATGGGGTACTTAGTATTGTACTCATGTTTTTTTTCCCCTTTTTGGTTTCATTTTTGTTAAGTAAATAATGGCTAGGTTAAAATATTTTGTTGTCTCTCTGAGCTTGTTTCTGACTAATACAGAGACCCGCTATGATCAGATTATTTTTATTGTGCTTTTACAAACAACACATACAGTATAATTAAAAGAGAGGCACTAACTTTTGAACATAACTGTAGTTTCCAGACCCTTTCCCTCAAATATGGACCTTCTGTTTCTTCTACCTTTTAAACATTCTGTAGCTCTTCTCTGCTAGAAGGTGAAACAAACTCAATACCCACCCTTCAACAAACACCAAACACCTCTGTAGATCATACCGTATTAGAGCGCCTGGTATCTTATTAAACGTCATCAGTGTAAATGTAGTTAGTCATGAGGGATGATGTATCTAAGTTGAGTGTTACATCCAACCCACATATTTTATAGAGGAAAAGGCTGAAATAAAAAATGTGTGTGTCTTTATGTGTGTGTATGTGTGTGTGTGTCTGTGCCAACACTTTATATTTTATATGTAACTGTGCATTACAGAAAACACTGTAATTTACTAAAGGTAGTTTTCTGTGTGCGTGTGTGTAGGACTTTGTGTACCACCTCCTGGCAGCTATGTTCTATCTCAGTGCTTCAGTTCCTCTCGCCACCATCACACTCAACATGAAGAACACCACCATGGTCTCTCCAGTGAACAGGTTCAGATATTACCAAATCGACATCGCAGCAGTGGTAAGGACACGCACATACTCGCACACATCAAACATGAACATACCACACACACACACCAAGACAAAGCTGTAATACATTGAATTGTTCTCCAGTTGGTTGTCTGTCTTTTAATTCTCTAGTTATCTGGAACCAAAGGAAAAGGCCTAAATCCTGACCGATACATTTAATGAACGTTTCTATGAAATTTCTGTGTAGAAATGAGAATAGCTACTGTGCACCAACCTTTTCTAGGATCTTGGAGGTAAAGAGGAGCTTTGATAGGCGCCTATATTAAAGGGGTCAATAACTAGGGGTCAATAATTAGGGGTTTAAGAACTGCTAGTCTAAAAAGAAATTAGTAAATTGCTGAGTGAAGAGTTGACTTTTGCTAAAAGCAGTTCCGTTATTTCTGGTATTATCTGTTTGAGAAAACATTTCGGTACAGGATCTGGTACACAAGTTAATGACTTTGGTGAGGAAATAAGTAAACTCGTGAAGGGGTAAGACACATATTTTTGTATTGCCATGTACATGGTCACTAACCAACATATCTAACCTTAAATTTATAATCTACACTTTTTAAAGTTTTAAATTTTGTCATTAAAAAAGCACAATCATTACTACTACTTACTGGTTTTGTGCTTCAACGATATATTGGTCTTGTTCCTGGTTCATTTTCTTGCAGTATTGAAAGATTTTTTCTTCCTATAGCTGTGAAGGCAAACTTTACATTTAATTTGGAATTCTTCAACCTGGAATATTATTGGATAAACAATAAAAACACTTAAATTAAATGAAATTAAATACCAGTTGAGGACAACGATTCATACACAGGAAGCACACAAGAACAACAATGTTGTGATTCTGAAAGTTCTAAAAGTGTAGAAAGTGATAATATCACTTCATATCAGATGTAGACTTTAAAGCAGAATTGTATAAGACAGTGTGCACTCCTGTCTATAACTGGACCTCAGTAACCAGCTACAGTAGTGTATATGAAAGTGATGAAGTTTGAAAGAAAAACAATTATTAGGTTTAGACAAAAGCCTTCATATAAGGGTTGTCAATATTAACTCATGTGAATCATCTAGAAATTTAACGCACCCCATATTTGTGTCGGTTACCCAGCTGCGCTAGTGCCAAGTTTCAATATTAAAAGCTTCTAGAAGGAAGGTTGAATGAAGCCAAAGTTGTGTGCTCGAGCTACCTTCAAGTGGAACTATTGTTAATTTTTGGTTTTGAGGATCCTCGTTCAAGCCCCGCCGTCAGTGGGTTTCACACATCCCAAAATACCTGGGCATGACCGGGAGGTATACTGCCGTACACAAACTGGCTTTGGTTTTCCATGGGCTAGAGAGTAATTACGTCACTGTAGATGTCCATGTAGGTATAATGCTACATATGCAATGCTAGCGGCAAAAAATGCTAACGGCACAACTTCAACATGGCTTTGCAAGCAATCCTCCTGGCTTTGCAAGTCTACTCTTTGATAAAACCATCATTACTAGAAAGCATTTGAGCTGCCCATTGAGTCCATTCTTTAAAGATGGTGGTCACTAACTTTTAGTTGGTTTTGATGATCCTGTAAGCAGTTTTTTGTTCTAGCCAAGCAAAGTGTTGGTACTGCTGTTTTTTTTTCTGCCCGAGGGACGGTGCTTTGGTGTAAAAACAAAGAACGGGTTCTAAATTTGTGGAAAGGGCTACCTTTACCCAAGAGCAAATGCAACAGCACACAAAACAGAGTCACCAGATTAAAATTTGTTTCTCAAATCAGCATTAACTGATTAACATCTGTGTGTGTGTGTGTGTGTGTGTGTGTGTGTGTGTGTGTGTGTGTATTTTTCAGGTGTTCTCCTACACTGCCACACTGTTCTACTTTGTTCACTGTATTCTGTCTGCCATCAGATGGAAATCGTTCTGAACAAACGCCAAGCCGTCTTGGTCTCCTCGCTCCCTCTCAGATCTGATCCATTCTTTCAGATGAGTTTAGATCATTCTAATCACAGGTTATAGTTTAACATAATCATTGTTTTATGTAAATGAATTCTGTATTATATTAACACAATAAAAAGTTTTATTTGGAAATAAAAAAAAACTGAAAATTTTTATAAGAAAGTAAAAGACATGGATTAAAAAAAATCGTTGTACCTGAGAAGAAATCAATTTTTATATCATTTTGACAGACTTTGGAATAAGTTACATGATTTAATAAAAGTTGCGTCTCTCTCTCTCTCTCTCTCTGTTTGTGTATGCTTGTTTGTGTGTTTCACAACAACGTCCCTGGTGTTGATTTACAGTAACACTTACAGAATTGATTCGAGTCCAGCTGGAGCTCTATAAACACTGTAAGGTCTTCATTCTAGAGTAGGGTTACCACTTTTAATACAAAACAATAAGGGACGCATACTGCAGCGGGGGCCACATCCCTTGGGGGCCAAGACCACAGTGATCACAGGCCCAATGGCATGCCAGTGGTGGTAAATGAACATATTTTAAAGGGTGGTATTGACAACAGATTTTGGCTAAAATATTTGTCATTATTTGCAGTAACACCTATGCAAACAAGGAAATAGCACATACATAAACTAGCTACAAACATTAGCTAGTATAGTTTTTATTAAAACTATTTCTAATTTTAAAATATGGAAAGTTGCAATTTACTAGTTTATTTTCTTTACATGGGCATTATGTTGTTTATTAATGTATTA
>JAQQZT010000005.1:9086855-9098053 GCA_030068275.1 Clarias platycephalus | reverse complement strand
GTTTATGTTCACATACAGCTACATGACACACTGCATGAAAGATCATATTTGAAAAAGCATAATAGGGGCTGTTTAATCAGAGTGTTTCTGCTACAACAGTGCATATTTCCTTATTTCTTATCTGAATATTAATATAAAAACATTATAATACATAATTGTATTAACTTTAATACAACTTTTCTTGGTTATTAAGGACACAATTACTTTTTATTTTGTTAAAAATTTTAATCATGCACAGAAAAAAATGGTTCAGAAATAAACGTGAACAAACCCAGAACAAATCAGTGAGACTCTGGGCCAAGTGTAAAAATGTGAAGACACACACACATCAGTATTAGTGCGGTCTGCTCTGACTTTGTAGAAATATTTAAAGAGCAACAGATTTACATTTGAGATAAATAATTTATGCAAATTTTTAAAATACTGCAGTAATAAATATGATTTTTGGCTCATCATGACCTTTCACAGCTATAAAGCTGAGTCACTCTTAGCAAGTGTGTGTGTGTGTGTGTGTGTGTGTGTGTAAGACAGATGGCTCTGTTACCAATAGCAGCACCGCATCACAGCACAGCAGATGAGATGGACAGAAGAAATGGAAGAGATGGAAGAAAGACAAAGAGGGATTAAATAATAGAACCTGAGCTACAGAGTGTTTGTAGATGTGTGTGTTCTGTGTAAGGTAATATCCCAACACTGCTGTTCAGCAGTTGAGAAACGTGGAACAGTAATCCTGCTCAAAACATGGTGAGTGTTATGATAGCAAGGCTGAAGGAGACGCACAGTGGGGGGGACAGAGGGAGAGAAAACACTTCTGAAAGCAGAGCCGTGTTATATAATAATACTTTATTGTTAGTTAGGTGTGAATAGCGGCGTTCCTCAGGGCACCATGCTCAGCCCTGTGCACTTTCTTCTATAAAACATATTTAGGTCTCTGTGAACAATCTAGTCTTTCTTCATGTGTTTTTAAGCACATCATTAAATATTATCTGATTTGTTAAGAAAATACAATATTCATAAAATTGGTCATTAATTGCACTAAATTTAAAAGGATATTATTTAATCATGATGTGTATGTGTTTCCAGTTTATGTTCTTACTGTATGTGCTAACTGTAGAAAACACACAAGGTATAAAATGACAAGAAGCACAAAATATGTCATAACAGGAACAAACAGGTGACAGAAATCTACACACTCAGGGTGGAACTAAACAAACACAATGTTTAGATGGAACATTCAGTAAACACCTGAACATGGAGTATTTGTTTTTGGATTTTTTTTCATGCCACTTTTAGACAGTTGAGGTGTGTGCAGTTATGCTGCAGGATGAAACTAAAAGGTCAGGCTTTAACTTAAATCTGCGGTTTTCTAGCAGCTGTCGGGGAAGCTCATGGAAATGTTGCCAGGTTCCTGCAAATGACGTGAACATTGATATTAGCCTAAAATACATTAAAGGAAACTGTAGAGTTGGTTTATTTGTTACACACAGAGAGGACACATGTGCAGATCTTTTTAACCAGGTAAACAAATAAGGGTGTAACAGCGGGAAGCCTTTCTGATACACAGTGCCTCTCCATAATACACAAACATTACACACAGAACATAGCAACCCTGCTAATGAAATATAGTTCATGTTCGTTCGTATACACGAATATGAGGTGTGCAAATCTTTTCCTTTGCAGTAGTGTGACCTGGACTTAAACATCCAAACAGAAACACAGATACAAGTCTTTTGAGCACAAATCAGTACAGATGATGTATGTTACATGACGCGCCCTCTACAGACAGCGGGATTTACTAATAAAACATCCAAGGTGAACTAAGAAACAAAAACTAATAACAAAAGCATTTAGAGAAAGTGAAAGAAGTTTCATCAGACATGAGCAGAGCTTATTATACACCGAGAATCACCATGACCGCTGAAGTCAATAATTTAGGACACGAGGTTAAATTTAAACTTTTAAACTTTTCACAAACATACTGAACTTACATTCTGTAAAGCTGCCTTGTGACAGCGTTTATTGCTACAAGTGTTACTTTATTTCAACCTAGTTGTCTGGATAACATTCCAGCTATTACAGTAGCTACAGTATAATGTGAAATTACAGAAGGCTGAATGTTTCTGTAAATCTTGCTGATTTAAGGCCGATTTATAAGTAGAAATTTGAGCGCTGTTGAATTGCAATACATTTTAGTTACATTAGCATTGCAGTGCATTTGCGATAGAGTGGAAATGTTCTTTTTGCTGGGACCAGATGGCTGTCACATCCACAGCACTTTGTTGAGCTTTTAGGATAAAATTTTGCTTTAACAGCTCTGTACCTGGACTTATTCCTGTCTAGCTGTGCTTTACAGCCTGTGGCAAAGTCCTAAAATGCAAAAGACAATGTTTTTCCAGTGTATAAGTCTATACTGATATATCCCTCATAAATATCTCATTCTCTCCATCTCACTCCTGCCTCGGTGGAGCCATGAAGCCTGTAAGGCTAATAACAGCTGTTTAGGTATTAATATGGTTATTTATCTTACCATTTATTAAAAGAAAATGTGCTTCCCCAGTCCCGCTCCCAGATTAGATGTGGACGGTCAACATCATTAGTCTCCAGGACAGAATCAGCATTTCTGCCAGCTCAGGGTGCTGCCGAGCCGCAAAAACATTACAGCTGCAATTTCCCACAAAGTTTAGAGAGTTTAAAGTGTGTATGTGTTGACTGCGGCAAAACTCTCTGACAAAGCATGAAATCTGCATTTTTTAAAAACATATATATTTATTCTTTCAATCTGTCAAGTCTGACTGTGGAGGGAAATACAGAGAGAACATTTTATTCCTCCCCTTCCACAGCAAACTGACAATAATTACAACAGTTCATGTAATAAACATCATGACATAATTTTATCTGATTAAATTAACATTTAATGAGGTGGAATGTTCTATGTGGCGAGTTCTGTGAGTTCCTGTTGTTGCTTGCGTTATAGCAGCTATAAACATTCGGTTCCTCACCAGTCTCTCTTTATTCTCTCTCTTAAATTCAATGAGAGAAGAATCTCCGCTTGGCATGTGACTGAGAAAGCGCAAAAGAATCATAAACTCCTCTGCCCTGAATATGTGTAAGAGTTACAATTACATCTTTATTTTTGACTGTTACACAGCACTGACACTGGAGACTCCTTCCACACATTTCTCCTTACGAAAAAACTTTAAACATTTTAAAACCTGTTTATCATCAGTGGATTGTGCGCTGGACATGTCCATGTGAATGAGCTGCAACTATGGAAACCATAATGTATCAGAGCAAACCCATTAATATAAACCTGCACTACTGTCAGAGCTGGTGTTATAGAAAATTAATCAACATCTTCTGACCAATCAGAGGTACTCATATAGTAAACATTATGTCAGTGTGTAACAGTTAGCTAATCATCAGTACATCCTGTTAGCTGAGCGCTCAGTCACGCTATCCTTAGGAACATCATCTTGCTTTTAAAGATATGTCTGACTCCGATGTCACTCCGCATGCTGTCTGATTTCAGAACAATAAGATTAAAATTATAATGTGAACTTGTTTCCAAAAATAAATAAAGCGTGGAACATCCACAGCTCAGTTCAACCTGTATGGTTATTATGTACAATTACAGTATAAATATTATCCAGATTGTTAATGTCATTTTTTTACATTCTGTTGGAGCTAGGTGGATTATCAATGCATTATTAGTCAGCATGTACACACAGCTAGTGTTTCCCAAGTGAGCAGGATAAATATTGAACTTGGTATTGAACCCAGTCAGGAAGCATCAGTCCAGTTTGGAAAACATTAGCGCTAAATGGTCTCAACGCTCCACCATATGGTTCATCAAATGCTCAGTCGTGCTAATGACCCACCATATGCTTCATCTGAGGTTACACCTCACTAATGACATTTGGATTTCCAAACACTGATAACGAGTAAGTGGGGAGCTCATTGGGGGAGTGAGGACCTGTCCTGAGATCCAACAATCATCACCTGTGTGTGAAGATCTTCAAGCTACATCGGTCAGTGTGTACAACTCTGCATTCTCCATTCAGTTACTGCCCAAGCAGGAGTAACTGATCCTTTAACAAGTTTCCTGTGGAATAAATTTTTTCCCATCTTGATGATGTGCTAAGAAGTTTCTCCACAAGTTCAGTTCAGAGCGTGGGAGTAACAACAGAACACAAACCACGTGATAAACCTTAAGTTTTCTGAGGCACGGATGATAGAATAACCTTAGCCTTCAAATGACACTGGGACACAGCCAGGTCTAATACACCTCACATCTCCTCTAATCCTGTAGTACTGAAGATGTGGATCTCTCCTAGCTCTGCTCTCCCTCACACATACACGCACACACCTCTCACATCAGTGATGAGCTACAAACTAACACCTCTGGCTTCAGTAACACTCAGAGCCAGACGTAATTAGGAGAAAAGCAGAGTGACGGACTGTGCTGGTGGAATGTGTCACAGAGTGTGTATCACAGTATGTGAGAGAGAGAGAGAGAGAGTGTGTGTGTGTGTGTGGGGGGGGGGGGGCGTGGCACTGGTGCTTTTTATCAGTGGCTACTCAGCCTCTGTGATGCTTGGCTGAATTCTTCTTACTAGAAAAAAAAAAATTTTGTTTGGTCTTAAATCATTTTCCATTTAATTTCTATTTACACAATTTTGATGCTCTCCAACACAACACATCCCAGCCCAAATTACCTGATTGGTCAGAAAGTGTTAATTAATTCTCTACAACAGCATCTTTGACTGTGAAGATTTCTTAAAGGAAGGAGATGATTATGCCGATGTTGATTGGGTCATTTTATAAGCTTCCGTGTTTAGGTACGATTAGCATTTATGTCTGATTCAAACTGTGCATGGGTACACTGCACTCAAGATCACCACTTCAGGTGGTCCTAGGTACAGAACGTTGATCTGTGTCCCTAGTGTGAAAGCAGCCTCTGAATGAAATGTGACAGCATGAACTACACTACCGCTCAAAAGTTTATGATCACTTTCTAACTCCATGGTTGTTCCTGATTTTTATTTCTTTCTACATTGTAAAACAATGCTGAAGGCGTCCAAAATATGCAATAATCACCTTTGAACAGTTAATGTTGAGATTGTGTCTACTACTCATGATCTGTAAAGACTTCATAATGCGCCTAATCCGAGGTGCTTTTAATTGGTGATTTTTGCGGCTGGTAACTCTAAATGAACTTCTCCTCTGGAGCACAGGAAAGTTTTGGTCTTAGTCTTTTGGGATGGTCTTCATCAGAACCAGTTTCATCATGGTGCTTGATGGGTTTTGCAAATGCACTTGATTCTTGCAAGTACCATTCCAGAAAGGCTGACCTCTGTGTCTTAAAATAACCACTGACTATTGTTGTTGTTGGTGGTGTTATATAATTACCGAATTCATGTTATTTCAAAGTTTTAAAATCTCCAGTATTGTTGTAGAATGTAGAAAATAGATCAGTAAACAAAAACAAAGATATTTGCAAGTGATTCCAAACTTTTGAGCGGTAATGTACTGTATGTTGAAGCAACCTTAAACTTGTGGGTCCTTCTCCCTGTAAACCTAAATGTATGAATGTCCAAACACTATCAGTTTATATTTATATTCTAGAAAGGTTGACAGCTGAGACAAGTTATTTGAGACAAGCTCTGCTGGATCACTGGTTATAAAGTCCTTTCCGCTGAGTGATTTGATACTTAAGATGAAATCGCAGTGTATGTTTATAGTTATACAGCTAAACTCACACTAGTGCTGTAGCAACACTGATGTACAGTATGTTGTCCTTCAAGCTATCATTCCCATCATTCATTCAGGCAAAACAGAAAAAAAAAACACTGTTTATGTTTAATGACATTGAGCTGGGTGAATTTACTGTAAAGTCTCTAAATGTCTAAAAAAAATGAGTGAAGCCACACATCAGCTAGACTTATTAATAACAATAGATTTAAATATTGATAACATTTCAGTATTTGTAATATCAATCCCTGACAATTAGTGTGTGTTTATGATGTCAACCTAACAATGTCCTCTTTTTTAATCTTGCTGCTTCAATTAAAGATTAAAAAGAGGTTGATGGGTGAAATTTCCCCATGTTTAAACAATAATAATGTTAATTAGGATAAGAGAATATGTCAGAATGACAGTTTAAAGAAACCAGAGGACACGAGACCCAGAGTTCACAGTATAATATACATAAAAAGAAGTAGAGATGGTCTATAATAACATCATATTATGTATCTTTATAAAATACATTAACAACATACTGTGCATTATAAAATAATAATGTACCTTTGGCACTACATTTGGTTCGACTCACTTATACTGTACCTTCAAGTACATGAAGAACTTTTAACCTGAATTTAGAAAGGAATCAAAATCATGATTTGACCTGAAATTAAATGTATAATAATGACCAACCACCATATCCCGGCAGTCTTGTCTGTAATCTTCAGAAACTATAATTCAGCTTTCTTCCACATGTCTCTTACAGAACGCTCAGTCACTTGAATATTATATTTACAGGGGTTGGACAATGAAACTGAGACGCCAGATTTGAGACCACAATAATTCATTAGTATGGTGTAGGGCGTCCTTTTGCGGCCAATACAGCAATTCGTCTTGGGAATGACAGATACAAGTCCTGCACAGTGGCCAGGAGTATTTTGAGCCATTCTTCTTGCAGAATAGTGACCAGGTCACTACGTGATGCTGGTGGAGGAAAACGTTTCCTGACTCCCTCCTCTAAAACACCCCAAAGTGGCCCAATAATATTTAGATCTGATGACTGTGCAGGCCCTGGGAAATGTTCAACTTCTCTTTCATGTTCATCAAACCACTCTGTCACCAGTCTTGTTGTGAGTATTGGTTCATTATCATCCAGATTCACAGCACCGTCTTCAGGATACAATGTTTGAACAGTTGGGTGCACATGGTCCTCCAGAATGGTTTGGTAGTCCTTGGCAGTGACGTGCCCATATAGCACAAGTATTGGGCCTAGGGAATGCCATGATATTGCAGCCCAAACCATCACTGATCCACCCCCATGCTTCACTCTGGGCATGCAACAGTCTGGGTGGTATGCTTCTTTGGGGCTGCTCCATACCGTATCTCTCCCGGAGGTGGGAAAGACAGTGAAAATGGATTCATCAGAGAACAATACATGTTACACATTGTCCACAGCCCAATATCTTCGCTGTTGGCACCATTGAAACCAATGTTTGGCATTGGCACGAGTGACCAAAAGTTTGGCTATAGCAGCCCGGCCATGTACATTGACCATGTGGAGCTCCCAATGAACAGATTTGGTGGAAACAGGAGAGTTGAGGTGCACATTTAATTCTGCAGTAAGTTGTGCAGTTGTGGTTTTACGTTTTTTGGATACAATCCGGGTTAGCACCCGGACATCCCTTTCAGACAGCTCTTGCATCCACAGTTACTCCTGTTGGATGCGGTTCTTGGTGATATGCTGACATTATCCTGGATACCGTAGCTCTTGATACATCACAAAAACTTGGTCTTGGTCACAGATGCACCAACAATTTGTCTTCTTTTGAACTCTGATATGTCACCCATAATGTTGTGTGCATTGCAATATTTTAATCAAAACTGTGCTATTACGCTGCTAATTAAACCTTTACATTATGCTTTTACTGGTGGAATGTGCAATCAATGAAGATTGGCCACCAGGCTGGTCAAATTTAGCCACGAAACCTCCAACACTAAATTGGCCAGTGTTTCAGTTTCATTGTCCAACCCCTGTATATCAGCAAAACCCATGTCGAAGTATGACAGGACAGTTTTTATTTCTTGTCCACATTAAGTTTTAAAATATCTAAGATTTGTTGCACTGTAAACCATGAACTAAGTGTAATGTGGAAGTAAATTCACATTTAAGTCCTACCTACAGTACGTAAGTGGTGTGTATTACTGCATGGATTATTTTTATACAGCATCTTCAAAAAGCATATAGAGGATTCTCAACATTGCTTAACCTTAAATAAGCATAAAATGTATTGGCACTTACAACAGAAAACACCTGAATTTAAACATCAATGTCAATTGAATGAGAAAATCCAGAAAAAGAACCTGAGGCCCTGGATCAATACCTCGAGCAATCTACTGTGGAAAAGAGTTTATGTGCTGTTTAAAGCTAAGTGTGGATCAGCACCTTCAGATCTCAATCTTACCCCAGTTGAACATACAGTCAGGGTGTAAAGTTGTCAGTCAAGATGCAAATTCAAGGTGTAAAATTGTAAGTCAAGGTGTAAAGTTGTAGGTTGAGGTGAAAATGTGTAGGTTAAATTGTTGTAAACAGTTGTACTATAAGTCAGTGTGTGAAGTTGAAGATCAAGGTGTGAAGTTTTAAGTTGGGGTGTAAAATTGTATGTCAGGGTGTAAAGTTGTAAGTAGGAGTGTAAAGTTGTAAGTCAGGGTGTAAAGTTATAAGTCAGAGTGCAAAGTTGTAAGTCGGGGTGTAAAGTTGTAAGTTATTTTGTACAGTCTTGCCTGATTCATCCTAATGCCTTACTTCTGATTGGAATTCTCATTATTTGGAAAGCCATCACTGTGTTCCAACTCAAGGGAAGCAACCTTTACAAAAAAAAACATTTGTTTCCAAAACAGTTTCTTGTATAATGTATAAACCAGGGAAGAAGCAAACAATGAGACAAAGTGTGGGGGCTATCAACAAGGCTGCTGTGTCAAGCTGCTGGGCAACCAACACAAGGCTAGATACAGTGGACAGGGCTTGGCCAGGGCTTTAAAAGTAGGTCTCCAGGTGTCAGGAATTACACAACAAAGTAAGCAATACAGAATACCTGCAGAAGTCCACAAAAATACGTTAGTACATAACGCCCCCAACCATAAGAAGGTTGATGTACACAAACCAACCATAACATTAAAATTATTAACATCCCTAGCTCTGGCCCCTCAAGGTGTAGCTTTACAGGGGGTGCCTTGATGTCTGGCACCAGGACGTTGGCAGCGAATCCATTGAGTGGGAGCTGTGGGTTACAGGGGTGGGGTCTGGCGGGGACTCCTTTCATCTGATTTGTTTGTCCCGGAGCCTCCCATGATCAGATTGGGATCTGAGTTTGGAGGCCAGGTCGGAGGCCTTGGGTTCTTAGCCTGCAGGGTCCCAAGCGCTGTTCTGTTTTACTGCCCTTGGTGTTCTGGTGCCTTTCTATGATGGCCAGCATTGACTTTTTCCTGAAATATTTCCATTCATTCAGTGGTGTTAATGCTATTGATGTTCAGTGTAAGGCAACCTGTCAACTGGATCAAATATATGCAAACAACAATGAACACACTTACTGTATGACTCAAAAAGGTATCTGTAAGAACATTGTCCTTTTCACAGGATGTTCCAGTTAAACCACTGTGATAGTCTGTGGTCAGAGTATTACATTAAGCTAAGAAAAGGGTTCAGATCTGGCTAGACCACAACAGTCTGACCGGATGCAAGTATAAGGGGCCAAAGCTTCTTTTTCTCAAGGAGAGTACTGTTTCTGCTGCAAGTAAAAAAAAAATTAGAAAAATAAAACACAGGGTCCTCAATCCCTGATGGATCCTGCCAAAGTAAAGCAATTCCAACATCAATATCGTTCGTATCAATGGCTAATTTGAAGAGTCTGTCAAAATCTGGAGCAGCAAGAATAGGAGCACTAACACTGCTGAAGATGGTGCCATATGAACAGCCTAAAGACATACTTAGGAACCATGAAGTTAGCATTGGACTGCAAATGATATGAACATATTTGCTATGATAGCTTTAGGACTTCATAAATCCACAGATAATAACTTCAACAAAATAGACCTCAGGGTAAAACTATAATAAAGTTCCTGGATATAAAATTGCACCTTTGACCCTATAGCACCCATGGAATGATTTATAGTCACTCTAACCACTGTCACTCAAACAAGGATGCGTTTCCTGTTGATTTAAGTTCCTCTCATGGTTTCTTCCTCATATTATCTCAACATAATACTTCAACAATGTCACCTGCAGCATGCTCAATAGGGCTAAATGTATAGGGATAAACTTAAAAAATGTTAATCCAGAATTTTATAGTGCCGGAAATCTGTTGTGACTACATCGGTAGCCCTTAAAACTCTGAGCATTTTAGCCATAATTTGTTTTGCAGTTTTTCTTTTTAAATAAACATATAGGGCTTAGGATTATGCAGTATAGAGGGACATCAGAGGCAATATGATAAACTAATTTAAATTTCATTTTAACCAACTATGCAAACATGACTGAGCAAAAAATGGGTTACATAGGCAAACAATAGCACAAATAGATACGGTCACATGTTTTTATGGTTGTTTTCGGTTGTTTCTATGACCAAATAAACAATAATAAACTAATAAGGGATCTACATATTTATAACGTCATTCATACTCCAGTAATGGTAAAATATTTACGTTATTAAACTAATGATAACTTTCCTTTTACCTGACATATCTAAAAAAAGAAAAAAGAAAAAAAAACTATTTCACAGTTTGATGTATGAAGCCTCTCCATTAACACACAGGCAAGGCTTCCATAAAAGCATATACAGTATATTTTTTAGTAATCGTCACTGACCTATGCTGTGTTGCCGGCACAGATCTGTGTCCTTTAGGTTTTAAGGGTTTAATATCGTTGTTGCTATTGTTGCTATACAAATAAAATTTAATTGAATTGAAGTCATAAGTCAGAGTTTGATACTATATGCCAGGGTGTAAAGTCGTAAATTGGAGTGTATAGTCATATGGCAGGGTGTACATTATCTGTACACTGTAAAAACAGTTTGTATTGTTGACACTGTATTTTTCAAACCTTATATTGTTTATACTGCATTAAAGCCCACAGCATTTAAATTACAGTTAAAACTTTTTTGCAGTGCAAATTTTTACATTTTTGATTTTCATTAATCAAGCAACTCACTATCAGGATTACACTGTAAGTCACTATAAAGTACACAATGTACTGTATGTCACCTTTACATTTACACTGTTTACACTGTCAATTTCTTATCAGTAGTAAATCCAATAAATGTAAATAAAGTTTACATAATTTACACAGGAAAGTTTTTTAATTGACTGTATTATTTACACTCTTAAATCCAGAGGTGGAAAGTAACGAATTACATTTACTCGCGTTACTGTAATTGAGTAGTTTTTTTTTGTGTATTTCTACTTTT
>JAQQZT010000005.1:9058688-9070990 GCA_030068275.1 Clarias platycephalus | reverse complement strand
CAACGCTCGCGCGGTTGCACCAGCTGTTGTTCACCATCAAACACACGCCGCCTCCCCTTGACTTCCCCGAGTCCCGCGTCAAGATGTCTTGATCTTCCTTTGGGATAGATAAAAGAGCAGCATGGAAAATTGGAGACAGGTTGTGCCTACACTCTCCACCTCTGTTGAAATAAGAATTTTTACACCTGCATATAGATGGCCAAATTTCCCACATTTCATCCTCAAAAGTGTGTCCTTTGTCCTTCAAGTAAAGGTATACTGGTGATTCTAAACTGGAGGTGTTGCTCCTTCTGTTTTGATACAACCTTTTTTGAAGAGGGATTTTTTTGTTTCCCCAATGTTGAACCCTAAACACTCTTCACTGCACTGGACCACATATATAATATTGTTCTTCTTATGTTTTAGTGTGCTTCTTAGGTCTTTGTGGTTGACGAGACCATGTCTTAGTGTGTTGGTGGGTTTGAAGTGAACTGGTTGTGCTTTGCAAAAATTCAATTCAATTCAATTTTATTTGTATAGCGCTTTTAACAATTGTCATTGTCGCAAAGCAGCTTTACACAATCAAATCAAATAAAAATACACAATAAAAAAATAAAATTCCTTTTTAGCTTTTCTGACAATCCAGCCACATACGGGATGATAAGATTTTTCCGTTGCATCTGGGTCTCAGCTCTCTCTGTTGTCCTTCTTTTGATTCTGGAAGCTATTTTGTTGAAGACCTACTTAGGATATCCGCAGGTCTTGAACACTTCCTTTAGGTCTTTGTGTTCCTTCTGTTTGCTTTCATTGTGTACCCATTGATGGGTAAAGAGTTTTTAGAAATAGTTTAAAGGTTAAAGGTCAGCTATTTAATGTAATCAGTGATATTATTATTTCAGGTTGAAGCACACATCCATGACTGCCAGTCTTTCTATACTGCAAACCTCTCTACCTAACTTATTAACAGTGTTGGGGCACGTTACTTTTTAAAGTAACTAATTACCTTACAAAATTACTGTCATTAAAAAGTAATCAGTTACATTACAGCGTTACTTTCTGATTATAAGTAACTAGTTACTTTTCCATTGCAGACAATTAAAACTCCTTTGTGATTCCTCATGCATGTTGTTTTTGTCAAGACCTTTATAATTATTAAATTATAAAATTATTAATGGCCGTAAGTACGGTTCATCATGATTCACCGCAAGTTTGGGCGCTGTGATTATTTTCCATCTTTCCACGCGTCGGTCCTCGCATAGTCAAACCGCATAGGTGAGAGGGGTATAACAGCAGGAATAACAGAGGGGGGCAGGTTATTGGTGCGGGGCTTGTAGGACAACATTGACACACACACACACACACACAAACGGATTGGGAATGACTGCTGTCTGGCTCACGATTACATAAATTGTCTGAATAACGGATTACATTTTTTAATTATGGCGGACCTAACGCATTAGATTACTTGTTACATCAAAAAAGTAATCCAAGTACTCTAACGTATTACTTTGTAACGCGTTACACCCAACACTGCTTATTAATACAAAAAAAATTTGTAACGCCTTGTATATGCTAAGTTGTACTTCATTCGTCATCGTCAAATACACTCCCTGTTACAAGTAGATTATTAAATCCGTCACATAACTGTTCATAACATCACTTTTACTCAGCAGTTTGATTTTAGTGCATAACAGTGTGCTCTCAGTTCATGTATTACATGCTCTTACCTCTGCTGTGTATAAGTTTGCACTAATGACCCGTGTTTTATCTCATAGTGGTATTCCATATGCCAGCTTTTTATTAGCACCACAGTTTCGGAGCATATAAGACAAACTGGTTTTAAACTTTCGCAGGAAGATTAAACATTGATCTGCCCATTCATCTTTGAAGATTTCGTTTTTATAGTTTACTTGCCTTTTTGTGGAGTAAGCTATGCTGTGTCATGCGTCCGTTTGTGTTTTGTGAGGATTTTGTGAGCGCTTTGCAGATGCATTACAGTTGTTTCTATGTTTTCCGCATCCTCTGTATATTTACGGTAAACTATAGAGCTGATTGGCTTTGTTGAGTGATGCGTATAGCCATGCCCACCTTGGGGAAAAAAGGCGCTATATTCATTTTAAAAAACGCTGAATGGTGTGATGTAATCTGGCACATAACTGCTCATAACGTCCCTTCTATTCAACATTTTGATTTAATTTTTGCCGCAGATTTAACTTCAGGCAAATACTAAAGGACTAGCTTTCATTAAATTCTGTCCAGCCAGTTTTGAATGATGCTGTGACAGACAGAATGTTTTTCTGAGATTGGTTTTGGGTCCTTCAATGTACTGTATGAAACAAAAAGATATCATTCAAAGAGAAAGTTCAGATCAATGTACTGACAAAACCTTTATTTTATCTATAGATAATATAGATTAGATATAGATTTCATTCAAAAGAATGAAAAAATGAATGAAAGAAAGAACCAAAAGAGTTCACAAGTTAACAAGCTAATCTAAAAAGGTGTGCATTTTCTTGATCCATACAGAGATTCCAAATTAATTTACACATTAGTGTCAGGGATATGGTCTCTGTGTCTCTGTGTCTTGTCTTTGGATTTTAATGTTGATATGTATTTCAGGACTTTGCACTAGTCATGTCATTTCCTTTACAGTTACCTGAGTCCATTTGAGTCTAATGTTTGTTTGTTTATAAAGAGGCGTGCTTTTGGATTTACCTTTATCTTGCATCTGTTATGTTACCTTTCATCATTACTGTTCGTATCTATAGTCATTGCCTTGATATTTTTGGTGCTTGTGTTTTTGTGTTTGTTTGTTTTATCACATGTCAGCAATCATGCCTTGCCTGCAATCCAGCAATCATGACTTGTAGTTAGATAATTAATAAAATCAGTTGCATTTAGCAAGCTAGATATTTAGCCACCCATTTACATGTATTTCTTTTTTTACATTTTGTATTTATAGCTAATTAACAACCTACACTATCAGCAAGATGTCTAGTTCACCAATTAGTAGTTGAAAAATAAGGTAAGAATTAATTTTATTACTCCACTGACTCAATCTATTCAGAGCATTCTGTCTTAATTAACACACTAGTTAAAAATAAAATATTTGGTAGCTACATAGCTAGCTAGTTAGCAACCCAACTAGCTCAAGAGTGCATTATTTATCAGAAGTTTCTTTTCTTTTCATGTACATGGCTACTGGAATTCTATTCTAGACTTTACAAAATGATTAATCATTCTAGTTAAAGAAAGCCAAAAATAAATGTATATAGAATAATCAGGAAAGTTCATTAGCAAGCCAGCTAGTTAGAAATCCAGCTGAATCTCTATATCTCTTCATCTTCTCTGCTATTATTATATTTTGTTTGCTAAGTATGTAACTGCTAGTTAGAAAGCTAATACATGTCTTTACATGTTGCAATATGCTAATTTTCAAATAAAACACTTTAGTCATGTATTTGCAGGTAGAGTGTATAGTGAACAAGGCTATCATTAGAACCCAGAGATGTTACTGACCGCCTCAGGCCAGAATGTCTGTTAGTCTTAAACCACAAAGCTGTATTTATGTTATCTTTGTTATAATCTGTATGTTTAGCGCTAATTAATAATAATTATCCTATATTAATGAGTAAGACTTAACACATAAATTAGCATGTGTTTAGCTTCCTTTCTGGTTTCAGTCTTCCAGAACGCACTGTTCTGTGTGTATTTTGAAGAGAAATTATCTCAAGAGATATAACTGAGTAACGTTGTGCTCATTTCGCGAGTGTGTGTTACCTGGTTGTGTTACTCGGCACGGTCCTCAGCGCCAGATGGCGAGTGAGTAATGGAGCTGGAAATATTCCGAAGCCTTTCTGCAGAACGAAACGGGAATATTTTGAGTCAGTCATGTTGTGAGAAGCGTGACATGATGAACACTGAGAGAGTTTAGTGAGCTGCGATGTGACAGCGGTTCCTGAGGCGCTGTGGGGTTTGGGGTTTTGTGGGAAAGTTTACTATGATATAAAACTAATATTGAAGTTTACACTGTACTGTTCCTTTGTAATTTGGAGATTAACATAAAAGATTAATTTGATGATATATGACTTAGAAAGCAGCGAGTGTTAGAATAACTTGAACAGGAGTCTGGTATATCAGCTACATTGTATGATCATCACTGGTGTATTTATTTATTTATTCATTTCAAACCCTACTTTATGAAGCCACATACACATAAGATCAAACAGTCAGACTGTGGTGCTGGACTTAACACTGTCGACATCACATGAGAAACATCCCATTAGCTCAAGACAAGAATCGAGCATAACAGAGGCACAAACACCACTATCTCATGCATAACTCTCTGAACTCCTGAATAAAGTGGAAGTCAGGATTGTGCATGTGTGTGTGTGTGTGTGTGTGTGTGTGTGTGTGATGTCTAATTACTTCCATGCCAGATGAAAAATATTTAGTTGAAACTGTAAATATAATGTGGACTCTAATTAAGATTGGTGTGACGTCTTATTAAGTATGGTCCAGAGACACAGTGCAAGGTGTGTGAATATGTAAATAAGAAGTTCATTCAAATAGTCAAATGTGTACTGACAGCTGTAATGTGTTTTGAGCACTCTATGAACTTAGCGGTCCATAAACATGCACACACAAACACACACACACACACATAGTCCTGGAGCTGATTCATTACACATTAAGCCTTGGGGTCGGCCTCCAGGACTCTACAGCTGCTATTCTGCTCTACTGCACCGCTCGCCTGACCCCAGTGTGTGTGTGTGTGTGTGTGGGTGGGTGGGTGGGTGTGTGTTGTGTGTGTGTGTGATTGTGTATGTGGGTTTGTGGTCCTAAATCATTCCTCTCTACAGTTCTGTCGCATCATCCCGCTGTGATAATAACACCACATACAGCGAAGAGAGCCAACACACTCCAACCTGTCTGTCTCTCTTTCTTTCTCACTCTGTCTCTGTCTGCCTCTCTGTCTGTCTCTCTCTTTCTTGTTACAACCTGAATTCCGGAAAAGTTGGGACATTTTTTTTATTTGAATAAAATGAAAACTAAAATACTTTCAAATCACATGAGCCAATATTCTATCCACAATAGAACATAAAGAACATAACAAATGTTTAAACAGAGAATTTTACACTTTTATCCATTAAATGAGCTCATTTCATGTTTGATGCCTGCTACAATGGGCTGAAAAAGCAAGAAATTTTAAAAATATTCAGTTAATTGACATCAGGTCTGTAATACGATTAGCTAGAAAAGGGATGTATTAAAGAGGCAGAGTCTCTCAGAAGTAAAGATGGGAAGCTCTCCAATCTGTGAAAGAATGCGTTAAAACATTGTCGAATACTTTAAAAACAACGTTCCTCAACATCAAATTACAAAGGCATTACACATTCTGTCATCTACAGTGCATAACATCATCAAAAGATTCAAAGAAACTGGAGAAATCTCTGTGGATAAGGGACAAGACCGAAGACCTGGATGCCCGTAGGCTTTGGGCCCTCAGACGACATTGCATCACTCATCGGCTTGATTCTGTCATTGACATTACTCAATGGGCCCAGGAAGACTTCCAGGAACCAATGTTGGTAAACACAACCCGCCATCTGCAGATGCCAGATCATGCTCTATCATGCAAAAAGGCATGAGCTCCTCACCACTAGGCTGACCCTCAGATACAACAATTCCAGTTATCCTCAATGCGGGTCACAAGTACTGAACCCCCATGAGAGCCACGCCTACCATCTCACAACATCACACAACATCTACCACCTTCCTAGGTTTCATCATCTCCCCCCTCGCGGCTGGAGATGGAACCGACCAAGTTTCAGGTGGTCTCCAACTGGCCAGCCCTAGCCTCGTGACAAAACCTCCAACAATTTCTGGGTTTTGCCAACTTTTATCACTGTTTCATTCGGGAGTATATTTCCATTGCGGCTCCCCTAACCTCTCTGACCTCCTCCAATACATGCTTTTGCTGGAACAAGGAGGCAGATAGAGCTTTCACCGACCTCATGAGAAGGTTCACCTCAGCTCCCATACTTATCATCCCCATCCCATCCCGTCAGTTTGTGGAGGAGGTTGACGCTTCTCACAACGGCGTTGGAGGGATCCTGTCCCAGAGGTCCTCACAGGACAACAAATTGCATCCCTGTTCATTCTACTCCCTGCGCCTGTCCCCGGCCGAGAGGAACTACGATGTAGGCGATTGAGAACTACTGGCCATAAAGCTACCTCTGGAGGAGTGGAGGCTCCCGTTTCTAGTATGGACTGATCACAGGAACCTTGAATATCTACATACTGTACTGACAAGAGGCTCAATGCCCGGCAGGCTCGGTGGGCATTATTTTTCTCTAGATTCAACTTCGTCCTGTCTTACCAGCCAGGGTCTAAAAACACCAAGTCCGACGCTCTCTCATGTCAGGTCTCCTTCGCCCATGACTACATGCCATGCGACACTATCCTGTTCTCTCGCTGTCTATTAGCGGCCGCGGAACAAGACATCGAGGCTAAAGTCAAGCAGGTGTTGGCTCAGGAGCCCAGCCCGAGCAATGCTCTCCCAAATCTCCTCTTTGTCTCCCTTTGCCTATGCTCAATGGTCTTGGAAAAGGGCCATGGATCCAGGTTGTCCTTTCACCCAGCCGCTGCCTGTACCCGCTTCACATTCAACAGCATTTCTGGTAGCCCACGTTGGGGAAGAATGTTTCCAACTTTACATCTGCGACATCTGCTTCCACTGTAAACATGACAACCTAGTGACGGTGAGGAATTGGATACAACTAAATTAGGGGGGAAATCTGGGGAAAAAACAAGTCTGATCCATGGAGGCCCCAACCCACAACAGCCAAACGGATCCCGTGCCACCATCCTGGTGCCAGACACCACATCACCCCCCAGAGGCTTTGTGGAGGCACACACCGAGGGGTCACAAGGGTCCTAAAACCTAGGCAATTTTAATGTTATGGCTAATGTTTGGTGTACGTAGTATTTCTATCTGTCTGTCACTGTCTCATTCTTTCATGTCTCATTGCTCTATTCATATATCTGATTCTGTTCTTCTACATCTTTCTGTTCCTCTGTCAGTCTCCCTGTCCACCTATCTCTATCTCTTTTGTCTGTTTCCCCCTTATCGGTTTCTTTCTATTTGTGTCTCTCGCAATCTCTTATCTTTTTTGTTGCTCTCTATCTTTCATTTGTCTTCCTCCTGTCTCTCTCTCTCTCTCTCTCTCTCGCTCTCTGAGAGCTCATTTATTCTATTTTATGCTAATTAATAGAACTGGGACTGAGTATAAATTGATCATATGAATACTATTATATAGTTTAGTGATATCATTAGCGGTATACCTGGATCAGAGGTGCGTATGTTGCAGTCTCCACCCCTGACACATCACACAGTTTTGCTCTCGTCTCTCTGACAGAAGCTGCTCTTCATCTTGTCCGTGTTTCTTGCTCATGCTGAAGCTGAGAGCTGATGAGCTCCAAGAGGCAAATATTCATTAGTCGGGAGAAAAATTAGCGAATAGCGTTATTACGAGTCCCTTATGAGTGAGCACTTCATTAATTCACTCGCTGGAGCACTTCCTCTGGGCTGCGGCTCAGACGCAGCGTTCCAGGAGCTTTTTATGGAGTCAGATTTTTATGATGTAAAAAAAAATGAAAAAGTCTTTTGCAGTAATGTGGTGAGAGTCAAATGATCCTGCTTCAACACTCGTTCCTCTTTTCATTTAATCTACAGCATGAAGATTAAAATCAGTGTAACATCAACAACAACACACACACAAATCTGTAGCTTTGCTGTTTAATTGCTAGCGGAAATTCCCATTTATACATTAAATTAGTCCTGATGCATCGTTAGGTTTAATATTAATTTCTCAAGATTTTAAGAAATAAAATTTTTGTGTTTCGCTTTAATACAGTAACAACTATGAATTAGTGTGTGCCTGTATGTGTGTGTGTATTTTGAACGATAATTTGAAGTGATGAAGCAGAATTTCTGTTCCCATCCTGAAGATGATTGTTTTCTTCTAATAGCATGCCC
This sequence comes from Clarias platycephalus, assembly GCA_030068275.1. Lineage (NCBI taxonomy): Eukaryota > Metazoa > Chordata > Actinopteri > Siluriformes > Clariidae > Clarias > Clarias platycephalus. Next base: position 9,062,970 of record JAQQZT010000005.1, on the reverse strand, counting down.
CAAAGTGTTTTTTTATCCAATTATAGCTACACTGAATGTTAAAGAGGTGAGTTTGTGTTGTCACATGCATTACAGCAGCTATAAACAGTGAGTAATATTCTCACTATACCTCACTTGACAATTCCACTCCACACATGCAGAGGGCCCCAGCACCCGAACCTCAGCCCACTTCCTCATTCTGAGACACAATAAAAACTGTAGATCTCTATCCGTATATAGTGAAGTCTTCACAATGTTTCAGTCTGCATCTCTTTCATCTGTTAGATCTCTTGGTATCTGGAGACATTTTGCATGTTCACTGTGGTTAGTCTCCACCTTTGGATAATTGTTCCAACACCTCTTATCCAATCAGAATCCAGACCTCAGCAGGATAAATCTCCAGAAGGGGTGGCCAACCCTGGTCCTCGAAAGCTGGAAGTCAATCCAAAGCTTTAAAAATAAAAAAAAAAAGATACAATTTTAGATGAGGTGAAGTAAGGAAAAACAAAGTGAATTGGTGTCTTCCAGCTTCTGATCCTGGTATTAGGAGTAGAGCAGCGAGTACTATGGCTCTCCAGTCCCAATGTTGGTCACCCCTGGCAGGACATAAAGCAGGATAAGAGCAAGAGGTGCGAAAGTCAGGTGTTGCATGGTGTCGGTACAGACAGGAATGTTAAAAAGATGGGGCATGATACAGTAGACATGTCTGTCACAAAGAAGAGGATGAGAAGAACGCAGGAGTTGGATTGTGACTCAGGCTGCCGTTTCTCTGCGCTTTTCAGTAATCACAGATTCCTGCAGAGACGACAAAGACATTTCCTTTTCACTTTCGCACAATGCACGAGGTGACGAATCAGAGAAAAACATCACAAACAATCCACGTGCTGACTCATAATCGCTGTCACATTATCTTTATGTTTCATCAGTGATAAAGAAAGTCGTCCTTGTGGCGCAGAAGCAGAACTGAGTCACTGCATCTCAGAGAACATGGCATTAAATATTCATTATGTAATAAATCACTCAATCAATAAAACTCACTCATCTGAGTTTGTCCCAGTGAGCATATGGCCTAAAGGTCTCCATCACTCATTAGGTTAGTTCACCCCGCTCGCTAGATTAGCATTCCCTCACTCGCTAACTTTTTCTCAGTCGTTAGGTTAGCTTTCTCTCACTCGCTAAGCTAGTTTTTCCTTACCCGGTAGATTAGCTCTCCCTCACTCGATAGGTTAGCTTTTCCTCACTCGATAGGTTAGCTTTTACTTACTTGTTACAATAGCTTCCCTCACTCACTAGGTTAGTTTAACTCAGTGGGTGGAGTGAGTCACATCAGCTTTCTGATTGGTGAGTGGGTGCAACCTGAACAGTATTCACCCCATACTGAAGCAGGACTGAGTCACTTTGTCCCAGGCTGTTTTCATACTAAGCATGATTGCTTCATACCGTATCTTGGGTGTGATTGCTTCCACCTTCCCCCTCCCCCGATGGTCAGTTTTCACATTGGTAATATTTTTCTGTACTGAGATACAGCAGGTGGCATGCACCTAGTTGGTTTGCGAGCTACCAATGAACACAACGTGAAGAAGAAAACAATGAAGTAGACCTTGACACTGTGTCTAATATGCATGAGATTTCGACAGTGTCAGAACCGAACCTTTCGCCTGCCTTCCTTCTGTATTAGCTCTGGCCATGCAACTGAAACGATAAGATTACAGATATAGGAGGTTAAGGCGTTAATGACATAACATACAGTACTATGCAGCAGTCCACTTCCATGTTTAGGTGTGGTTAGCTTTCATACACTATTCGGACCGTGCATGAGATCACTGTTTCAGATTATGCAAATGTAAGGAATTTTAAGGTCAAATGTACTCGACTTGTGCATGAGTCCGTAGTGTGAAAGCAGAAATAAAATATTAAATAAATATTAAAGCAGTTGAATTTTCACTGATCTGAGACTATACTAGTGGGTGTGGCCTGATGTTCTATTTAGCACATTAAATCGAAGCTTAGCTTTAACTTATTTACTCACTTGCTAGGTTAATCTTTACTTGCTACATTAGCTTTCACTTGCAATGCTAGCTTTCTCACTGAGTGACATTAGCCTTCTGATGGTGAGGGTGCAGCTTAAACCCTATAATAGCCGACATTTCTTTGTTTAAAAGCGAAACTGTGTTGAAACTCAGTTATTTATGTTCTGTTGAATGAAATTTCAGTTAAATAAAGATTTCTCTCAGTGTTCAGTAACACTCTCAACAAGAGGATACAGTTTTATGGTTTAATGCTTTTACTTTTGGATGTGTGATGAAAGTCAGAGAACCGTTGACTCGAAGCTGGAGATAGTGTGAGTTAGACCTGTGGTGTGAATCATGATCGGGCTCCGGCAGCGTAACGCGAGTCAATGCGATCGACAGACCAAGACGACTGGAGAATCCAGCGAGGTGAACCATGCAGGAAAAAGAGATGTTATTGATCGTGTTGAGAGTTTTAATCACACAGTTCCTCTCCATGCTCCTGAGCTTTAAAGTGCTTTTCAGTGTTAAAATGTTCTGATCTGCTTTAACATTAACCACAGTGAAATAAAGAGAGAAATCCATCAAGCTGCCTGTGCAGTGAGCAGAGCACTGAAATGAAACGCGGTAAAGACGAGTGGAGCTGATCTCTGGCCGCTCACATGGACTATTTATATTTTTATATTATTTCCTCACGGGATTTTCTCTTTCAGCCGCTTCTTCACGCACACACACACACACACACACACACACATATCGTTTTGTCAGCTGTATTGATTTTGGAAGCTTTAAGAAAGCCTTTTTCTCGTCCTTTCTCTCTCTCTGTTCTTAAAGCTTGGTTTACGGTGCACTTTTCCTGGAGTCACACTGTAGAATCAAAACACAAAACTTTTGAAAATTTTTTAAATAAAAAAAATAATAATTAAAAGTTTAAAAATGTAAATATTATATATGTAGGGTATTGCAAACTGGGACTTGTGAAATGTGATTGACACACACACACACACACACACACACAGAGTAGGTCACCAACTTGAGGAAGAGTTGCTGTGAACTGTACACACAGTCATTCAGCAACACCACTTGCACATTACAGGAACTCAGCTAGGAGTTATGGGCACATCCCCCGTACATTCCTGACCTCACTCCAAGCCATTTCCACATGCTTGGAAAAGTATATTAAAAGAGTTACTGGAAGGCCAGTGTTTCAGACGTGAAGAAGGCAGTCCTGTCATGGCTCTGGAGTACTGAGAAAACTTTCTAACTTGATGGTATCTATGCACTAGTGAAACGCTGGGAAAAGTACATTAGTGTATCAGGGGATTATATCAAAAAGCCCCTCTTTGTCTTGAACGCCCATCCTATATGCAAGCAAAGATATGTACCCCAGCAGCTCTTCTGATTGAGCAGAAGATGTTGATTAATTCTCTATAACAGCAGTTCAGACAGCAGTGCAGGGTTTTTATTAACACACTCACTCTGATTTAATGTTTATGGAAGGAGTCTCCAGTTGGATATTGATTAGGAATTAATCCTCTGCTAGATTCAGTCAAATGTAAACATAAACAGGAAATGAGTGATTGAAAGAAATTCTGCAGAAATACTAAATGAATCCATGTGTTGTTGCTATGACGACCTGCGTCATGTAAAATAAAATAAATAAAACACTGGCACTCAGACTGGAGTAAAGATTCCTCTGGATCCTCGTCCAGTTCTTTAATATCATGAGAAATTGCTAATTGTTTATTAAATATTGAAGATCGTTTCATCACTAGCTGCGCAGCTAAACCTATAACATTTACATTTCAAATTAATTTACTTTAAATTTACAGATTTTCACCTTTACTTTTTCTTCACCATAGCATAATAACATTTGAAATTCTGAAGGTCTGAGATTAAAGGTCTGAGATGTGTAGATTTAAAACTTTAAATGTTGTACCATGTAAACAAACCATAATACATAAAATATAATATTTTACGCACATTTCTTTTTTAATATGTTTGTTAATTTTAATAGTTAAATCAACACACATAAGCATGACATGCTCCAAACTCCATCAGATATAAACACAGGCAGGTTTTTACATCTCAACTGAAAATAATGACTAATGTTTTTCAAATGCCATGGCTATCACACACACACACACACACACATACACTTTCTCTATCCACTTAAAAACCTCACACAGTTTCACATCCTCACAGCAGTTTTAACCTTCAAACTGTGTGTGTGTGTGTGTGTGTGTGTGTGTGTGTGTGTGTGTGTGTGTGTGTGTGTGTGTGTGTGTGTGTGT
>JAQQZT010000005.1:9011450-9025192 GCA_030068275.1 Clarias platycephalus | reverse complement strand
TGGATTTTTACAACATTATTGTTGAAATACACAGTCCTGAAAAAGGGGCGTTTCTTTTTTTGCTGAGTATATAACAGATTAGTTTTTTTTTTCTTGTACAAGTGATGAGTTTTCACACTACAAATATAATTAAATAGTTAAATATATGAGAACAATATTATAGCAACATTCCTGCAAAAATGCCTCCTAATTTTCCAGTTCTACATGCAGTTCCACTCCAGCACAGTAGATGGCAATCATCAGAACAATGATATCTTTGTGAACATGATTAAGAAATGGAATTGCTTTGACATTACATTGAAGTCTGATTTAATCTAAAAAATACAATAAAATGCTAAATATTTTAGATTTGTCATTCAGTAGTTTCATTATTATGCCTAAGGATTTAGCATGCTTGCAGGTTGGCATAACCATGTTCATGCATGTATTCTTTCTGTGTGTCTACAGTATGTCCGTGTGTGTGTTAGGTAATGTTTGATCAGTTTAATTGCATTATGTTGAGGGTGTGTGTGTGTGTGTGTGTGTGCAATGATTCATTTGCCCTGTCCTGAGGGTGAAGATGTGCAACGCAGTAATCCAGAAGCAATAATTTAACTATTAGTTACACGTTCACTGTGGAATTGAAGACAGTGTGTGTGTATGTGTGTGTGTGTGTGTGAGAGAGAGAGAGAGAGAGAGAGAGAGAGAGAGACCGGCATGGGGGTAGGGCTTTGATCAAAAAATCATCTTCTGGATGAGATTTGAGCAGACAGGAATCCTTTCAGAACAGATTGAAAACACTGAGCATTCTCCCAAAAGAGCTTTATGGAACTAAACATTTGATGTTTCTAAGATTATTAATAATAATAATCCATATCTATATCTACATCTATATCAGTTTGTCTCTAATGAGCAGTCGGAGGTGACTAAGGGCATAACTCCATCAGACTCAAAAGGGAATCCATTCTTCATCATCTAGGTGATACCAGATGATGTATCAATCCCACTTTTGACAGTCAGAATAATCCACGCTGTAACAGAAAATGTGTTGTAATTAACATAATGTCCAACTTTCTAATCTGTAATTAACAAAACCCAATTCAGGGATTTTTGTAAAAAAAAAAAATAATAATAATAATAATAAAATTATATATATATATATGAGTGTGAGTATAGTGTGAGTATGTGTATGTACTGTATGTATGTATGTGCCCTGCGATGAATTGACACCCAGTCTAGGGTTTCCTGGGATCGGCTCCAGGCCCCCTGCGACCTGCATACAGGATAAAGCGGTATAGACGACGAGTGAGTGAGACATCTCACACCTCATCTATACCACATGCCGAGGTTCTTGAGGCCTGTATCTCTCTATAGATTTCTTCTTATTATTTATATTTATTTCCTTCGTTGGACATTTTTAAGGTTGTGACTGGAACGAGGGGTGAGTTGAGTTTTGCTACCGTGCATCATGTCAGAGAGAAGGAGGAGGAGGGAGGGGGAGAGAGAGAGAGGGAGAGAGAGAGAGACTTAAAGAAAGAAGGGGGAGAGAGAGAGAGAGAGAGAGAGACTCACTCACTCGCTCGCTCACTGAGTCTCTCACTCACACAGAGGAAAAGAATGAGGAAGAACTCGCTCTTCCACTCCGGCACGTTTCAGTCTTTCTCGGTTCTGATCTCTCATGTGATCTGATGTGATCTGATCTGAGCGGCTGTGTGAATGGGAAAACGGGAGCGACCCTGAGCTGCGCTGCGGGTTCCTTATCGCTCCTCCATCCGCCGTATAAAAGCCGCGAACCGAATGCGAGCGCGAGCAGTGCGGCACCGACCACGCGCGCGCCGTCTCCTTGCGTCTCCGTCCGTGTCCGAAGGTAAGCGCTCGTTTTTCACCGACCGCCGCGCGCTACACTTCACCCGAGAGCCGACTATTTTAATCATCAGACGTTCATCCATACATTTCTCTCTTCTCCCCCTCCCCCCTGTCTCGGTTGGTTTCGGAAGTGCCGCCGTTTCGGGGCTGAAAGACAACCGACCGAACGCGCGAGCTTTACAATTCCATTCGATACGACTGCACCGCAAAGCCGCGCGCTGATGGATGTATTGTAACGGCGGGTGGGACAGAGATGGGGGGGATTTTGCGTGCGCTTATTCATTTATTTATTTATTTATTTAAAGCCTTATCTATTATCTGAATTCATTACGAATAGTATTTATTTCTATATAGGAGGAATGTCAGGTAGGGAGCGCGAGACCGCATGCAGATGCAGCCCCGGTGCTTAACCCCGGCACAGCAGCACGGACATCAGAGCGAGAGATATTTCACCTTAACCTAATCATGATCTGACGATTTTATTTCTATTTATTTTATTTTTGCTTGGCGCGTGCCTGCACGCGCTCTGTATCCGCGTGTAAGTGTGTGTTACACTCCGGTGATCACCGTTCACGAAAACGTGTAAGATACCAAACCAGATTTATTTATTTTTTAATATATATTTTTCGTGCGAGGAAATACCAAATATAACTTCCAATCGAATAGATCTGTGGGATGCTTAATAAATAAATAAATGAATAAATAGAGATGGGACAGGCTCATCTTACACGAGGATGTGTCGATTTTCTGTATCATCAAATGCACCCTTTTACATGCTTTTATTAATTATTTATCCATTTATTATAATCAAACCCTTATCTTGTGCACTAACATTACATTAAACATTTAATTATTATGTATTATTATTTATTTTTTCTTTTTTAGAAAATTTTATTTTTTCTCTCATTTCATAAATGACATAAATCTCTACACTAACACCGGGATTATGAGATAAGGGTAAGTGTGTGTGTCAGGTTTCCTGTTTAGCCTTTGTTAAATAGATTACATTTACACGTCTGTAGGTGAAGTGTGTGTGTTGTGTGTATGTGGTGCATCTTTTGCCTGCAGGCGTATATCAGAGGCATTTCCCTGTCGCCTGATCGTCTCTTCAGAGCGTACAATAGCACACCGCTGTCCCAGGACAAACTCTGCATGCACAAGTAAATGTAATACAGTGTATTAGTCTGGTCATAAAAATATGAAATATAATTAATTGCAGGATGCATCACCTCCTTTTTAGTTATTCACATGAGGCAAGTCACCAGAAGCGCTGCATTAACGGCGTACATCGATCCTGCTTGAGCTCTGCCCTCTCCAACGTTGCAGCACTACTTCACTTTAATGCGTCTTCTTAAACCACATTCCTTCCCTTCCCTGCACTCGTTCACTCCCTCCCTTGTTTTGCCATTCCGCAGGTTTCCGAAGCAGCCGACGGTTCATTTTTCACCCGTGGCAGAATGATGAGGCAGTCAGAGGTTTCCTCGTTCCTCTCCACGGGGCTCCAGTGTCTTGCGGTAGTGGCAGCATTGCTCTGCAACATCCATCACGTGACAGCAGAGAAGGTTCAAGACCACAGTTCAGACCATTCCAACAAATCAGGGACCTGCGGGGGTATAGTCGAGTGTGCCCCTGGAGTGATTCTCCCAGTATGGGAGCCCCAAAACCCCTCTTTTGGGGACAAGGTGGCGCGGGCCACTGTGTACTTCGTGGCTTTGGTTTACATGTTCCTGGGAGTTTCCATAATCGCAGATCGTTTCATGGCGTCCATCGAGGTGATCACCTCCCAGGAGAAAGAGATCACCATTAAGAAACCCAATGGAGAAACAACCACCACCACTGTACGCATCTGGAACGAAACAGTATCCAATCTTACCCTCATGGCCTTGGGTTCCTCTGCTCCAGAAATCTTGCTTTCTGTCATTGAGGTTTGTGGTCATAACTTTGACGCAGGTGACCTTGGACCTTCCACCATTGTTGGAAGTGCTGCCTTTAACATGTTTGTGATTATCGGAATCTGCGTCTATGTGGTTCCTGATGGAGAACATCGCAAAGTGAAGCACCTTCGTGTCTTCTTTGTCACCGCTGCCTGGAGCATTTTCGCATATCTCTGGCTCTATTTGATCCTGGCAGTTATCTCTCCAGGTGTTGTACAAGTTTGGGAAGGCCTCCTCACGCTTTTCTTCTTCCCCATCTGTGTCGTCTTTGCCTGGATTGCAGACCGCCGTTTACTCTTCTACAAATATGTCTACAAACGTTACAGAACTGGCAAGCATCGCGGGATGATCATCGAAACTGAAGGAGATCGTCCTCTTCCATCCAAAGTAGACATTGAAATGGATGGGAAGATGCTCAACTCCCATGCTGTGGATTTCTTGGATGGAACCTTGACTCTGGACCTGGACGATAAAGATCTTGATGAAGAGGAGGCCAGGCGTGATATGGCAAAGATCTTGAAAGAGCTAAAGCAGAAGCATCCAGATAAAGAAGTAGAGCAGTTAATTGAGCTTGCTAATTACCAAGTTCTCAGCCAACAACAGAAAAGTCGGGCATTCTATCGATGCCAGGCGACACGACTGATGACTGGAGCTGGGAATATTTTAAAGAAACATGCAGCGGATCAAGCACGAAAAGCTGTCAGCATGCATGAGGTGAGGAGCGACATGGGAGAAAATGAGCCAATTTCCAAAATCTATTTTGATCCTGGATCTTATCAGTGCCTGGAAAACTGTGGAACCGTGGCGGTCAACGTGGTGCGCCGCGGTGGAGATCTCAACCAAACGGTTTCAGTTGAATTTCGCACAGAAGATGGGACGGCCAACGCAGGCTCGGACTATGAATTCACTGAAGGCACGGTGGTCTTCAAACCAGGCGAGACTCAGAAGGAGATCCGCGTAGGGATCATCGACGATGACATCTTTGAGGAGGACGAGAACTTCCACATCCACCTCAGCAACGTCCGCATCATTCATGAAAGCGATGAGGCAGAGGATACTGAGGCCAATCACGTGGACACCATCGCGAGCCTTGGCTTGCCTTCGACCGCCACCGTCACTATATTCGATGATGACCACGCTGGCATCTTCACCTTCGAAGAGCCCGTGACGCACGTGAGCGAAAGTATCGGCGTGATGGAGGTGAAGGTTCTCAGAACATCAGGAGCTCGAGGTGTGGTTATGGTTCCTTACAAGACCATGGAGGGCACAGCGAAAGGAGGAGGAGAGGATTTTGAGGACAGCCATGGCATGCTGGAGTTCCAAAATGATGAAATCTTGTAAGTTACTTTTAATCTTTAGCTGCATTGGTGTGTTTAGTGACAGAGCATCTGCGAAGGCTCTACCTTTGAGTTTGAGTGAAAAGAGCGTAAAAAGTTTAAAATTGGCTTGTGATCTAACACCCGGGTTCCAAACCCAGCTTGAGGGTTGAAATCATCTTCTCCGTGAGCGTAACTCCAGCAGACCCTTCCCTGGTGCTCTGTCAGTTCAGCAATCATGCACTGTTAAGTTTTGGATGAATGTCTGCATGATGGATGCTGAAAGTCTGTTCTCATGACATCATGGTGTTGCTGAACAATTTGTCACACAAGATGATGAGGAAGATGTCATCCTGTATCCCTTTTCTCAATGTTCTCATTTCGTCTATCTATTTATCTATCTCCTTTTATCTACCTTTTAACCCATCTTCTGTCTGTATTCTCTGTTCTCTCTTCTGCCGAGACTCAGCGTCGAATGCTGAAGAATGCTGAAAATCCCCATCTGGTTTGCGTATCAGTCTAGGATCAGAGATTTGTAGCTCTTTGGGAAGTCGTGTTTGTGTCTCCTGATGGCTGGATGAAAGAGAGTTGTGGGTTTATTCTCAAGTGTTTACTGATCACGTGTAGGGTTTGACATGATGCATGACCTTTTCATTCATTTAAGATCTTAGCCCTTACAGAATGTGTTTGTTTCCTGATCAGACCCTCCGGTCCAACACAGACCTCGACACTCTCTCACATGTTCCCGCCACACCAGAGCATGGTCCTTCAGACGAGTGAATAAAACGACAAAGCTACAGATAAGAAATGATATCGGCTATGATTCATGGCTATACATAAGACAATTCGAAGTGGATACGTTTTTTTTTCTCCCCGTAGCAGCGCTACAATTACCACTCATGGTACGAATTAAGCCCCTCCCACTCCCTCAGGTTTAATATAGTTGGATCAGCGAAAGGGTGAGAGACCACTACAGCTTTGTGGTGGAAATGAAAATAGATTTGTACTGCACATGAGCTGATTTGTGTTATTTGAACCTCATAAGGCTTATAAACAAGTTTATTATAAGTAGTTAATGTGTGTTTAATTAGCAATAGATTTACACTAAATAACGGGATAACTGCTTTGAATTAATTTCAGAAACAAAAATGTTTTACTTGGACGCTGACAAGAGTAATTATTTCTTTATTTATTTAATACAAATATTTTATATAGTAATTAAATTACTATATAAATAATAATTGAAAACATAATAATTAAAATATTAATTCTAGATATATCAACAATATTCACAATAGGCAATAAAACACTTTGGAGGATTTAAATAAACATCATGGCAGGGATTTGTTTTAGCAGCGTTTCCTTGTTCCTTAGAATCCTCTCTGCATCACCTCTGGCCATAAAACCTGTTTCTGTGAGACTTAACATTTGTTTTGTTTTTAAATCTTAAATCTACAGTATGTAATGCTGATTTGAATAATGTAGTTTAAAAGATAAATCTGACATTTTAAAAAAATTGACAAGAATGTACATTTTATAGAGACGACACAGCAAAAGCTTCCAAGCACCATAAAAGGATGAATATTATAAATATCATAAAATAATATAATTTAATATGTTTTTGCAAAGCCGAGCCAGAGTCGGCTCGTAACGACGCTGCAGAGCCAGGGCAGGAAGTCGTCTTTGATATGTTAATGCATTTCTGATGTTTTATAAACACCCATGGTGACAGAATTAAAGATGTCACACGCTCTTTCTCTGTTCCTCAGAGTGAACGCTGAGTCCGTCCTGTGTATTAAACCTGCCTGAGATACATTCTTAAAAACCCCCCTAGCTGTCCTAGAGACAATTGAATGATGTAAATGAATCAACGAAATGACTTCAAGCATCTGTGATTTTACTGAACGCTGCTTTTTCCTACAAGCTTCATCCCTGACCACTTGTGTTAAAGTAATTTAAAAAACACTCGTTTTGCACTTTAGGAGAATAATCGCAGACAACTTTAACTTCAGTTTGGCACACATTAACTTGGTCATCTATAGAATGTCTTCACCGCTCAGGACTCCTTAGGAGGTCTTTAGATTGTCTTGAGCATGAATACTTTAGCACATTAGTTGTAAAGACATACTGTATGGGGTGTTAATATTTGTAGGGCTTTAAAGCGTCGTAAAGACATGTGTAATAGATCTCCATTCTGAATACAACCTTGACTTCTGTTGCTTTCTGTAATGCTTTTGTTCCTCATTAGAGCTGTGCACGGTGGTTAGCACTGTGGTCTTGCACCCCTGTGATCGAGACCCGTTTTGGGTCTCCGTGCATGTTCTCACCGTGCGTGGTATGTAAATGCTGTTTCTAAATTGCCCATAGCGTGTGAATGATCATGTGTGTGTGATGTGTGTGTGTGTGTGTGTGTGCCCTGCGATGGATTGACACCCTTAGGGGCCGGCTGCCTGATGCTCCAGGCCTCCCGCGACCCTGTAAATGATGAGCGTTATTTAGGTAAAATCTTAAATTCTCTAAAATTTGTAAATTCCTTAATAATAGACCAACACATCGGCAGAAAAAAAACAAACTGCTACAATTTACAGGGTTTTAGGAGAGTATTTGCTTTTGTGTTTATGCATGTTTGGCTCAATACCGCCACCTACTGGACTGGAGTACGGTGCAGAACATCGACTGGGGAAAAAAAATCTCTCTCTGTAGGAGACATGGTATTTAAACACACAAGTTACAGAGCATTTCACAGTTTATTAGATGCTTTTATTAGTTTTTTAATATTTGAAAACCTGTAAGAAATAAAGCTGCTTGAGACAAAATCAGAAAATAAACATTAGAATTGAATTGACACCCTGCCTCTGACTCACAGCTTTGTGGCGCAGCCACTGAATACTTTAGAGATTTAAGAGCTAGTTTTTGAGATCGAATTTTTTTCACTTCATTGCATTATGCATCAAACTTTATTAGATTTTGTGGGTATGTCAGAAATATCTCTATATTGTTTTGGAAAAAATCTATAATTCTGTTCATGAACACTTTATTTATTTAGACCTGATTGATAAAAAAAAGTCTTTGTTTATAAATTCTTTGATGTTTGTTTGTTAAACATAATAAAGTTTTGCTTAAAAAAATCAATGAATTTCAACATTTGTGCTTTAAAAAAATATAAACTAAAAGATGAAGTAAAAGGGAAGACAGATAGTGTGTAAAGGGACAAACTGAGACTGGGATCTGCTCCAGAAGCTGAATTCTTTAGAACTCTTTAGTTCCTCTTTAGAGCACTGGACTGGCTGAAGGTTCTGTCTGAAGGATCTGCATCATTAATGATATCTCTGTGATTATTTCACCGGTTTATTAGATCTGTCCTTTACTCATGTTGTAAAGTCGACGTGGTCCACAAGTCGACTGTGTAAGACAAGTGTAGGGCCGGAGCAAGCGTGAGCCGTGTGTTTTAAGGCAGATTCGAAGCAGATGTTGAGGGTCAGACTTTCCGGGGCCTGTTGGGCCGCTGCATATTTTCCATCGCGTAGTGCTGCGAGTGCCTTTAAGTGGATTTTAATAACACTCCTTTAATGAAATGATGGGGGGACGTAAGGACGGAGGGACGATGGTGAGTAAATGCGTCCTGCAGCTGGCGCTGAATCTCTGCTTTCTTTTTGAATTTTTTATTTTTTATATTAAATGATTCCGGAGCATATAATTAGAACGTTGCGTCATGTTTCTGGAATATGTGATACAGCCTCACATCACCACTAGATCTGTAAAAGATTTCATGATTTCATTTTGTTTATTATAAATGGTTATTATTTTTTTTAATTCCTTCCATCGTCTTAGGGGAAAAAGTGTATGACTTTCTGTTAAAGAGCAGAAACGCTCCCTACTAAATTCTATAAGGCTGTTCAACATCACAGATGTGGCAGATGTGTAGATAAAACAAGTGCACATTCATCTTTTTGTGACACGTCCTCGTCTTGTTTCCACCATCGTGCGCCATTTTATTCGCTGACTCGTTGCCGTTTGTACACACGAAGCCATACAGGTCAACTGGTTTATGGAGCAGATCTAAACGAGCCTAGGATTATAGTGTTATATATTGCACATGTGTTCTATAAAGTAATTTAAGGTCATCTTGCTAAAGATAAGACTAACATATTTAACGCTTCTTGTGAAGATCAAGGCGCCACCGCAGGTATGAGAAACACGTAGTGTGCAGAATAAATGGTGCACAAAGATAAAAAAGTCTGTGACAGGAGCAAAATGTGGAGCACGAACAAGTTATTGTGTAATGGAAAAGGTGAACATACTTCATAGAGCAATAATGTAATAAACCGGTGAGAGAATATTTACAGAGTGAACTCAGCACAAGTGTCAGGATGGACAGATCAGAATGCAGCGAGAGCTGGAATCATACACCTGTACAGTCACAGGTATGACAGGGTCATGATGTTCCTTTCCGAAGAGCTGAGAATGTCTTATAGAATGGACAGGAGGGGACAAGAAAGGAGAGGACAAGAGTCAAGGGACAGGACAGGCGATGAGAGAACAGGACAGTAGAGGACAGGACGGGCAATGATAGGACAGAACAAATGATGAGAGTAGAGGACAATAGAGGACAGAGCCAAAGAGGTACTGATAACTTGTTCAATCTGATCAGGAATAAAAAAATAAAGAACAGAAGCTGCAGATGGTTTTCAGAAAAGTCTCTCCAAGTTTACAGTTTCTTTGAGGTTTATCGTGATATAAGTGCAGATTACATACGGAAACAGTTCTCACACACTTTCAGTAAAAAAAAGAAAGAAATAAACAAGACGCTTAATGAGAACCTGTCGAATCTGTGTTCTGAGGTTACGGCTACTTAAAGCACATCTCTGGCATAGCGTTACTGTGATTGACAGGGAAGTGAGATTATGCCCCTCCCACCTCACCCCTGATCACAAATGGCTAAGGAATGATGGGGTGCAATGACGGAGGACGACAGGTGGGGTAGAAAGATGATCTGCGCAGTGGAAGGTTACTTTTCCTGTTACAGGAACGCTAATAAGCTTGAGTGTATAAAATGTACCGAGACCAGATCTGCCGCTTGAGCGTACGAGACTCACAGCGACTTTGTCACCCATTTTTGAAATAGATACACTCAGGATAAACAGTACGAAGAAATTAATATAAGAATGAATGAATGAATTAATTAATTAATAAAATTCACTCCTCTTGGATGTTAATCCGTATTGTATTCATTATAACAAGTGTTAGGGTCAGATTTGTTAACACGGCACCAAAGTCGCCTTTTACCGTCCTGTATAAAATGTACCTGGGGCGGGGTTATGTATAAGCTCAAGGTGTGATTTAACCACTTATGTCCAATATGCAAATAAATTTTCGAAGTGTTTGAAAAGTTGTAGCTACAGAATCTGTGTGGCATGAATATTCATAGATTATATTTAAATCATGAATTATTGTTAAAGTACAGAGATGTTACAGGCTGTGTTATGGTTGTTATTATTGCTATTATTTCATCAACAGAATTGGAAGGCGGAGACTAGAACCGGACGTACCTGTTCTCCACACACACACACACACACACACACACACACACACACACAGCCACAGAGTGAGAGGTCATGATCATTTTGTAGGTTTGAAAGATGCAAAAGTATTCATTTCAAAAGAGATTCTGAAGATGAAAGTAATTTGTTGTTTGAAGTGAAGATTTAAGATTTATTTGTGATTTGTTTATTTGTTCTAAAAACGACAGAAGAAAAATGTCAGAAGTGAAAGAAACTGGAACCACATTATAGATTCACTAATAATCAATCAGCTAATTGATTAACTGACCAATGAACCATCACAGATCAATACAATCCATATATTTAAAGGATGAATATCTTTTTACTGTGTAAGAAGTGTGTCAGTGGAGTGTGTAAAATGCGTAGAGTGTTCGGAGAGTGAAGAGTGTGTGATGTTTTTGTTGCGTGAGGAGCTTGTTGAATATGTGAATTCTGAATGTAACCTTTGTGACGAGTGTGCTGGGAGTGTGTAGAATGTGAGGACTGTGTGAGGAGTGTGTGTAGTGTTTGAGGAGTGTAAGGAGTACGTAGTGTATGAGGAGTGTGTGGGGGAATGTATGTAATGCTTGAGGTGTGTGTGTGTAGTGTGAGGAGTGAGTGTAGTGTGTATGTGTAGTGTGTGAGGAGTGTGTGTGTAGTATGTAGTGTTTCTATGTCCTTGAACATGGCACAGGTGCAGGAAGGACAGATTGCTCTGGGAAAAAAAAAAACTGAAGGAAGAGAGGAGAAGGAGAGAAAGGAAAGAGCGAATGAGAAAATAGCTGATCTACATTGTGTAGCCTGAGGCTGTCTCCACCCTCAATGCAACTCCACACCAAAGTCAGAAGAAGTTTCTCAACCAGAAACTCTATTTCTCACTCAACACACTCAACTTCCTGTGTGTGTGTGTCTGTGTGTGTGTGCATATGTGTGTTGCAACCTTGTTTCTTTATGAAGCCATCGGCAAAATACCCAGAAGCACTTTAACAATGCTGTGTGTGTGTGTGTGTGTGTGTGTGTGTGTGTGTGTGTGTGTGTGTGTGTGTGTGTGTGTGTGTGTGTGTGTGGAAGCAACCATCTGCACCGTCATTAAAGGAGACAGCCATCAGATGGTTCGGTCCCTGAGGATGGTAGAAGAGAAGAGAAAAGAAGAGAAAGACAGAAATGTCCTGAGACAGGAGAACAGGGGAGGGGGAAGTGTTTATCCCAGAGATGAGAGTGAAACAGACAGGACTCTCTCTCTTTCTCTGTCACTTTATTAATAGCTGTGGTTCAATTAGCCGTGACCTCTAAACACAGATTCAACAGGTTCTTTAGCATCTTGCCTTTGCCGAGTGTGTGTAAAATCTTTTTCAGTGTTTTCAGTGATTTCAGAATTTCAGTGTTTCAGTATTTCAGTATTTTGTACATACATGTAGGAATCTCTGCAGTCCAACTAGGGATCGCGACGGCCAATGGTGACCATTGTATTTATTCCCATTTTGTACAACAGAGGTAGGATCTCTGGTCAACATTCACTCTCACATTCACACACTTTGGGCAATTTGGAAACGCCAATTAGGTTAATCAGTTTCTGGACTGTGGGAGGCAACCAGAGAACCCAGAGGAAACCCACCAAGCACGGGGAGAACATGCAAACTCCATGCACACAGACCTAATGTGGGAACCGAACTCACGACCTGGAGGTGCATGGCGACCACCGTGCCACCGTGCTGTCATTATTTCATTATTTCAATGTTTCAGTAATTTTACTGTTTCAGAGTTTCTGTTTTTCAGAGTTTCAGTACAGTGGAACCTCGGCCTTACGAATTTTCGCCTTAACAATTAAAATTTTGCAAGAAATTTGCATCAGCATACAAGCATTTTTGGCGTATGAACGAACAAACTGAACTGAACGCAACACTGCCGGAAGCCGTTAAAAAATTTTGTGTCAGTGGAAAGCCAAGCGAATCGAGTTTAAGAATTTTTTTTTTTTTCAGTCAGCGAAAGCTGTTTGAAAAGAGTCAACCCACGATACCGACGTTGCCTTTGTCATTGAACCAAAAGCTTCGTGATTTTTTGGTGCGTTTTTTTTTATACTATTCATATTTATCTGCTTTAACAATATTTCTTATTGGAAAATGTGTATTGCAATATAAGGAGTTATACGTACAGGAGCAGCCCGACTCCCAACCGCATTATCTGTGAATAATTTCTGAGAAAACTTATGGTTTAGTCAAGCTAACGCAACGTCATTTAGATGCATTGTGTGTCGTGTTGGTGTTGGCAAAGTGCGGCTGTACGTTTGCCCAGTGCCCTGACCGAACTGGCTCGGCTGTGAAGCGTGGTGCTGGTAGCATCATGCCAGGTCCAGCGCTCGTAACCGTGGGATATACAGAGTTTGGGATTGTTTTGAGATCCTGGAACAGCTCTATCCAGTTGTTAGCTAAATAAGCATTAATTTAATTAATGTGTTAATGTGTGTCCTTGTCATTAGACTTAACTGGATTTAAATAAAACTTTAATAAACGCTTTCATTTAAAAAATCTGAAAAGAAAGCTACTGACACCACAGAACAGATTTTAGTAGTGGACTCAAGTGTGTGTCAGAATGTAAGAACAGGAAGCCACAGGGATTGAGTCACACGGAAAGACTGTGTGTGTGTGTGTGTGTGTGTGTGTGTGTGTGTGTGTGTAAGTAACTGCAGTCAGTAAACTGGTCGATGTTGATTTGATTTCACTCCCCCGGCCGTGGAGGTGAAGCTAATCTCTAGCAAAAGCTTGTAACCCGAGAACCTGTGTGTGTGTTTGTGTTTGTGTATGTGTGTGTGTGTCTGTCCTTTTCCGTTGAGCTTGAGTAGCGCAGATAGTTTTCAACACCTTGCTTGACTGCCCCCACACGCTCCCCTCAAACACACAAACACACACACACACACACACACACACACACACACACACACACACACTGGTGTCCTTTGTCAATTGCCCAGAGGTCATTTTGTGGCAATAAGTAAAAGGTCCACACCATTCAGATGTTAAATGCATACAGGGCTGTGTGTGTGTGTGTGTGTGTGTGTGTGTGTGTGTGTGTGTGTGTGTGTGTGTGTGTGTGCGTGTGTGTGTGTGTGT
>JAQQZT010000005.1:8979225-8997622 GCA_030068275.1 Clarias platycephalus | reverse complement strand
TGTGTGTGTGTGTGTGTGTGTGTGTGTGTGTGTGTGTGTGTGTGTGTGTGTGTGTGTGCGTGCGTGCGTGTGTGTGTTGCTTACTTGGGGAAGAGATATCACCAGGATGCACTATGGTAAGAAAGCGAACCAACCAAGGCCGTGTAGTGCTCTGGACAACGCGCTACTGAAAAACCTTGGGTCATGCTGTACGTGCGGATGTTATTTTGGCATGTACCAACTACCTGAACATTGCTGCATACCCTTCATGGAAACTTGAAAGCGTCATGGAATGTTCCTTAATGGTAGTGGTCACTTGGGATAAAGGATAAGAAGGATAATGTACCCTTCACACACTGCAGACCTTGTTCAGGAACAGTTTGAGCAACATGACAAACAAGTGTTGACTTGGCCCAAAAATCTCCAGATCAATTCGATTAAGGATCTGTGGGATGTCCTGGAAACTCTGATCCATGGAGACTCCACCACACAACAGCTTGGTGCCATATGGTACTATGTGGTTGTAGAGACTTTTCCCAGGAACAACTGGAGAAGCTTTAAAGGTTCTAAATGTTTTAACAGTGTAGCTTTATGTTCTCTGTGCTGCGTTTGTACAAGCGGCACCTAAACCCAGCACAGCTGACATGGTGTTAAACAGAGTCTACATAATCCCTAAACAATCCTGAGTTTGTGTGTGTGAGAGATGTGGTATTTTCAGTGTGTGGCTCACTAACCACATTCAAGCAATGTTTCTGAATCATAAATTCACGCACCACAATGTAAATTAAATTCTCACATTATTGTCCTGATAAATGTTTCATATATTCATATACTGTATGCATCATAATTTATTATTTATCTTATCTTTATTATTTATCTTTACGCTAAAATTTTGTTTGTTGTAAATCATGTTTATTGTATATAAAGCATGCAGTTTACAATAAATATGTAATAAACATAAACATCATTGTTTATCTAATGAGCAAAAATATTCAGAGGCTGAACATGAATAATAAATGAAGCATAAACTGTTTAAAGCATAATAAACTGTAGGTTATATAAGAAATGTGTTATTATAGTCAAATTAACATACAAGACCAGTGTTATGTATAACGTGATTGAATAAAATATAGTATAATATATTTTATTAGATTAGATTAAATTATTTTTAATGTTTAAAAAAATCCAACTAAAATATTTGACTTATTTTCAGTCAGTTTATGTTTTAATGAACGTTTTATTTTATAGTTCAGAAAATGTTATGTGTATTACAGGTTTAATTATTTTAAAAATAGACATTTTAAATGGTTTTCAATTAAATCTCTTTAGTTAAAGTCATAAATGTATTTGGAAATTAAATTAATGTATTAAGATAATTAGTCGGTACATTTAAAATGATACATTAAAAATAAAATAATTTGATTTCAAATTAAACAATATAACAACTTTTAAAAAATGTCAATTACTCTGGGCTACTGGATGTGGAAAGAGTGCAAAGCCAAAAATAAGAAGAAGATCATAACTGAAATTATTTTTAATTTTCATTACTTGTTAGCTTTTTTTTTAAAGACTGGATTTTGATGAATTAACTGATTTTATTGTGTTATTAGATACAGTTAGTCATTAGTGTGGTGTTCATACTGCAGTTTAACAGTATGTAAAGTTTGCTGCCCATTTGTACTCTAATTTTACATAAACCTTGCTCAAATTTTACTTCTACAGAGTCAGACAAAAAACATATACACACTTCAGGAAAAGAAAAATAGAATAATGTGTATTATATGAATATAATATTAATAATATTATCATATTACTATTTTAATTATACTGTATCATAATAAATTTATTATTAAAATATTTAAAAGTTTTTTTTTCTTGAAGTGTGTAATAAATGTTCGTCGGACACTTTTTACTTACATTTTACTTACATTCTACTGAGATTTAACTTTAATTTTATGCATATTTTATGCAAATTTTACTATCATTTTACTATTACTTAAATTGTAGTCAAATTCTATTTAAATTTTACTTGCTTTGAGAGTGAAAAGAATGGACAGGATTGGGAATGAGTACATTAAATATATTATATTTACTGTATATTAAAGGGAAAGTGCAAGGTAGGACAGTTTGGGGACAAAGTTAGAGAGGGCAGATTAAGATGGTTTGGACATGTGCAGAGGAGGGATGAGAGAGAGAAATCGGGAGGAGAATGTTAGAGATGGAGCTGCCAGGCAGCAGGAGATGAGGAAGGCCCAAGAGGAGGTTTATGGATGTGGTCAGGGAGGACATTCGGGAGGTTGGAGTGACAAAGGAAGATGTGGTAGTCAGAGTTAGATGGAGACAAATGGTCCTCTGTGGCGACCCCTAAGAGGAGCAGCCAAAAGAAGGAAAAGAAGAAGAATCTAATTTTACTTTCATTTTGCATGAAATGTACTTCAATTTTATTCAAATTTTACGTACATTTTATGCAAATGCTACTTTATTTTTACTCTAATTTAATGTAAAATTTGCACAAATTCGCCTATTGTATTCTGATCTCCTCCTTTAGATTTCTGTTGCTCTCAGGTCTCAGTGTTGCGTGATGAAAGTTGTGGGAATTTGTTTTGTTGTAGTGTGATGCTGAATGGCCGTGAGATTGTACAGGAAAAGGTCAGGTGTGTGTGTGTATGTGTGTTTGTGTGTGTGTGAGAGAGAGAGAGAGGGAGAGAGAGAGTAAATGAGTGATAACAGATGGAGATATAATGACCTTTAGTTATGTATGATGTATTCATATCAGAAAGAGAGAGAGAGATTAAATGGCAAAATGGTGAATAAATGGCAGCAGTACATTTAAAAAATAGGGACATTTGACAGAAGAGGCAGATAAACAGATAAAGAAATGCTTAGCTTATAGAGACATGCTTCAACATGGCACAGTAAGTGTACCTAATGAAGTTCTATTTTCACACATACACACACACATACAGGGACCTGTCTCACTCTTGCTACTTTTTTACTTTACTTCTTTTTTTTAGCAGTTACCATGGCGATACGGCGACAGAAATCAACTGCATTTTTGTCAGAGAGTAACTTTGACAAAACGTAAAATGTATGTGTGTGTGTGTGTGTGTGTGTGTGTGTGTGTGTGTAGCATCAATAGCACTGACTGAAGCTAAAGCAGTGCAACTTTTCCCACACACTGCACAATGATTCACACACACTCATAACACACACAAGGAGCATATAAAGTGTGCCTACCCTGGGGTTGTGTGTGTGTGTGTGTGTGTGTGTGAGTGTGGATCGATAGATCACGACCATCACTGTTGCACTCCTCATAAAAATCCTCCAGAACGGAGAAGCGTTTTTTCTTCTCCTTTTTCTTCTCTTCTTCTTTGAAAGCGTGAGCTCTTTTAACTCCTCCGCTGGAGGTTATCACACTTCCTCTCTCACTCGTTTTCTATCCCCTCATTTCCTGTTCGAGTCGAAGGTGGGCGAAGCAGCAGATGAAGTTTGAATTGATCGCTGCTCACGAGTCAAAGGTCAGCATTCGCTCAATTCCTAAAAATATCAGGAAAATAAAAGGCTTCGCTTTTTTTTTTTTTTAACACCTGCTACACGAACAGCACAACAGCAGCAGCACTGCGTTGCGTAGTCCCAGGACATGCGGGGTTTGTTTGTTTGTTTGCTGTTTAATTAGGGATGTTTAATTCATTTGTCTGTCGATTCAGTGGTAATGAGACTGTTGTTGGTTCTGTCTGTTTGTTTGTTCTGTGATTTTATTCATTTTCAGGTTTAATTAAAGGATTCATTTTTGTTTAATTAACCTGATTAATATTTTTTGTGTATCAATTTGTTTGCTTGTTTATTTGATAGGTCACATGGCCAGATTTGTTTTGT
Source organism: Clarias platycephalus (assembly GCA_030068275.1). NCBI lineage: Eukaryota > Metazoa > Chordata > Actinopteri > Siluriformes > Clariidae > Clarias > Clarias platycephalus. Next base: position 8,993,767 of record JAQQZT010000005.1, on the reverse strand, counting down.
TTGTTTTTTTGTGCACCTTTATTGTAGTTTTTTTGTGAACTCATGATTGGTCTTCATTTAGCTGCTTTATTAGTCTTTTTGTTTTGTTTTGATAATTGTTCATTTTTGTAAATTTGTTTGTTTATCTGTTGTTTTGTTTGTTTATTAGTTCTTGATCGGTTGTTGTAATATTTACAAAATATAATGTAAAATTTCTTGGTACTTTGTCCCTTTGTTCATTGCTGCTTTTATTCTTTCATGTTTGTTTCTTTTTGATTTTTTTCGGTTTTAGCTCACTGATTTTATTTATTTGCTGATTTTATTTGTTAGTTCATTACTGTTTCAGTTATTTAGTTATTTTGTGTTGCTTTGAACCTATGTTCATTATTGTTTTGGTTTAATGAATTTATTTTGTGCTACATTTAGCTGGTTTGTTTGTTTATAACTCCCATCTGTTTGTTGTTGCTTTGGTGTTTTTGTTGGTCTAAATGTATTTGTAATTATTGTGTTGGAGTATTTGTTAATTTCTTTAGCGTAGTGTTGTTGCTTTTGTTGCCAGTTAATTGTTTAATGAGCATTTAAAATTATTTACACCTTGTCATTTAGTTTGATTGGTGTGTTTATTACATTACCAGTATGAGTACAAGGGGCATTCGCATCAAAATGGGACTTTTGTTGGTGCAGAATAACCGAACACAATACTGAGAATAAAAACTCGATTTATTTTTCTACATAATCCCGTGCTACACTTATGCACTTATCCCAGCATTTCACTAGTGCATAAATACCATCGAAAGTATTCTCAGTACACCAGAGCCATGATTAAACTGCCTGCTTAATGCCAGAAACACTGGCCTCCCAGGAACTCCTAATATGTGGAAATGGCTTGGAGCAAGGTCAGGTCTGTACGGTGATGTGGCAATAACTCCCAGCCGAGTTCCTGTAATGTGTAGGTGATGTTCTTAAATGATTGTCTGAACAGGTCTCACAGACAGATGCGTCTCTTCTGCAAATCGGTGACAAGTTATTTGTCGATTTTCAAGGACCATGAGTTCCAATCTCTGAATGTTCATGAGAACAACTGCAGGGGGCTTCGAGCCACTGCATCTGCTGGGATTGTCATTCACGGATGTAAGGCCTTTTTATAACGTTTGCACCACTGAAATGTTTTACTGCGGCTAAAAGTCTCATCCCCGTCCCATGCTTCTGTAGAAGTCTTCTATAAACATCATTCAACAGAAAATTCATCCTGAACGCTTCTCATACATTGGCTTTAGTTGTTTGGTTTGCTTTTTGGCTTGTGTATAGTTGGAGTGTTTGGTTGTGCATTGGTTTTCTAGCCGGTTATTTAGTTCATTTTTAGTTTGTAAATGTGTCTATATATTAATGTTTCATTATTGTTTTCAGTTATTGGGTAACCGATTCATTGTTTGGTTCATTGATTCATTTTGTTGTTTCGTCTGTGTGTCGTAAACGCTGATGGTCTGTTTGGGTTTTTTGGTTCATTTATTGTCTTCTTACTGGATCATTTGTTGATTTGGTTTCTGTTGATTGGTTATTGGTTTTGCTGTTGGTTAGTTGGTTTGTTTATTAACTTATTTGATTCATTTGTTTGATGTTTTTTAGTCACTCGGGTGTGTTTTTGGTTATATACACAAACAGGTCTGTTTACTAGTTCGTGGTTAATCTGCTGTTGATTCATTTATTTTGATAAACTGTGAATTGTTTGTAAATTGATTCCTTGGATCATTGAGTTGATTCATTAGTTGAGTCTGGTGCTGGTTTGTTTTTTCTTCTTTACGTAATGTGTTTATTGGTTTATCTCTTGGTTCGTTTACTGGGTCATGTGCCGTTACAGTTGCCAGTTTGTGCTTTTAGTTTGTTCATCAGTTTATTAGTTTTTGGTGTTTGACAGTGTGTATAGATAAATACACACATCATCTCTGACCACAGGGACCTTTCTGTGGTTTTATTTGTTCTCTCTCTCTCTCTCTGTGCATGAGAAAGAGAGGAAGCAAAAGACAGAGAGAGAGAGAGAGAGAGAGAGTTTTCTGTGAGTAATAACGTGTGTGTGGGCGGCAGATAAACAGATGCCGAACATAAAATACAGCAGAGCGAGGGAGAGAGAGAGAGATGGAGAGAGGCAGAGAGAGATGGAGGGGGAGGATGTGTGTAAGTCATTTATGGTGTGATAATGAATGTATGTGAAGGTTAAAGAGGAGAGGAGGAGGAAGGGAACCAAGAAAAATACCCAGTGCATAAGGCAGAGAGAGAGAGAGAGAGAGAGAGAGAGAGAGAGAGAGATGGAAACTACACTGTCATCAAATAAGAAGATGATAAAATCCTGTAAACTCATTTGTTCAGCTGTGACCTGCTGCTCACTGCAGAACCAGATCTTTTAGCAAATGAAAACGTCTGGTAGAGTCGAGTTTATTTATTATTACGTCTGTTTCTGATTAAAGGATTGCAGTAAACTACAGTATCTGATTATATATATATTAGAACAATCTGCTTGCGATATGGGACCTGTCAGATTCCTGGTTTAAGCTCCATTTTAATACCAGTTTTTTCCTGTATCATGTCCGGTTCCTGAGATATGGTGTGAATTTGTTCATGAGGAACACCTTGTTGGTCGCCATCAAAATCCTATTTGTAGAATATTTCAACATTAAAATAATGATGTCATGTAGTCAGAAAGAGCTGACCATCAGCCTACCCCAAGAAATAACTTCACCAGCAGCGTGGATTTACAACAAAAAAATACATGCTTTTCTAAGACAATTTGGAATAACCAGCTTGGATAGTGTTCATTAAAGTTCTTTAGAATAATGTTCTTGATTAAAACGTTCTCATTTCTGTTGAAGGATCATTAAGGTATTTATTAACCAATTCTTACAGAGATTTTAAATTTTGATACATTTCACCTACTGCCCTCTACTGGCCATAGCCCAGAATTAACCTGTGCGACTTAATGATTGAATATTTTAGATTTGTTTACTGGCTTATCATGGTTTTTGTCATGTTTAAAAAGGTAAGCTAAGAATAGATCAGTAGAAGTCTGTGTGTGTTGGTATCACTATTTGTACTTGTTCTTTTGCCAAGCCTTATCGACTTAACAATTTTTTTAATTTTCTCTATTTTTTTCTTATTATTGCATCCTATTTTATGTTTTTCATTAATATATGAAAATGTATCAAACACAGCAGACCAAAATGATCCTAGAACTGGACATGTCCAAACCATATGACCCAGAGTGGCCACGCCTCTATGACAACATGTTGGGTCTATTTCTGAGAACATTCTTGCCGGTTTACTTCCAGAAAGGTTTGAACTCAGTGTTGATATGACCTGGTTTCCTCTGGGTACTCCGGTTTCCTCACACCAAAAACATGCAGAGGTGGACAATTGGTAGAGATGGGGGAAAATTTTATTCAGTTGTGTTTAATTTTTTTAAAAACTATTTTTACATTTATAATAAAGATTAACCATTGGATGTGATCCTGGCCAGTGCCCAGGATTGGCTGGTTTAGAGTTTGATTGGCTATGACCGGTGATCAGCCTCAGATATAAACGATTCTGTACACAGCGCAGAAGCTTCTAAATGGTCCAACAGAAACACATTGATATGGTGTCATATTATTAGAAATTGTGAGTGTTAAAACCTTCCGTGTGCCTTTTTTCCATCCTCTGTGACCTAATTAGTCTCAAACCCACTCATTAAACACATCTCAAAACACAAAAACTTATACGAGTCTTAAAACACAGTGAGCACAAGTTAGTCAAAAAACACATGCATTTGTAGCCCTGTGTGCCCGCATTAGAAGCTGCACGTCCTGCATGCTCGCAGCCACTCAAATGTCAAGTTGATTTTTGAGGCATTTTTGGTGGTTTCTTTATAATTCTACAGACGGTACATTTTGAACTATTAACACATTTGCCCATAGTGTGTGAGTGAGTGTGTGTGACCTGCAATGGATTGGGACCCCGTCTCATGCTCTGATCCCTCTGGGATAGGCTTCAGACCCCCATAGCCCTCTATATGATATACAGTATGTTAATTACTTGAAGTACATTTTTTATGCATCTTAGTAGTTTAGGTTTTTTTTCTTACTAGTTGCACTTTTTGGAGTTTTTATTGCTTGTACTCTTGTAAGTTTTATTTGATACTTCACTCCATGGCTGCTTTACTACCTGTCAGAGCTAATTTTATCATCACCAAATGGAAGGAGCTTTATTGGGGCTTGGCTTAATCAGTGATGGTGTAAGACATGGCATCGTGTGACCCCCTAAGAACATGGCGACTGTATTACATAAGCTCCACCCCCTCAGTTTAAAGGTCACCTTGTCACCTTGTTGGTCACCTTGTTGGTTATCACCTTAGCAGAAACCTCTTGGGCAACCAGATGCTCACACTGCTGCAGGCGCAGCTAAAGAATGCCACACTGTTAGTGTTAGTGATGAAGAGTGTGCTAGTGCTGTCACCATGGCAACCCCCCAAAAAAATAATTTAGTTGGACACCATTTTAGTCAGATTTTAAGAGCGATTACAACTCTTACTTTAAAACCTTGTGTGGGCCATCCGTTACTGGTTCATGGGCCTCCCTGCGAGCCGGTCTTCACTGTGTGTGTGTGTGTGTGTGTGTGTGTGTGTGTGTACCAATCATAAGATATCAATTTCTGCCTGGGTTAAATTCCCATCAGCTTTCAAAATTGATTGCGCACACACACACACACACACACAGTAGAAGGCTGTAAATGTCTGTGCTCTCCCCTCATGCCCTTATAAGGTCACTTTTTAACCTGTTGACCTTGTGACCTTGCCATGTCTAAAGGTCCCAAGCATATCACAGTCATCACCATGGCAACAGCAAGACCCTTTGCTGCCGTGTGTGTACATGACACATACAGCTGTATAATTGTGTGCGTGTGTGCACCTGTGTGCTTTATATCCTCATGTGTTCGTTTGTATCCTAGTATGTGTGTATGCGCATCCGGGGGTAATGTGACCACTCTTAACTACACACCTAGTGCACTATGTAGGGTGTGATATTGGGACACCACCCGCACCATCCAAAGCGTTTAGTCAGAACTCTGCAACTCCTGCATAATTAATGAGTAACTAAACAGGGCTCATGAATATTAAAATGCCATCAGCAATGAGCCAAAGTAGTGCGGACACACACACACACACACACACACACACACACACACACACACACACACACACACACACTTATCTCTGGGGAAACTTGTTACACTTACTCAAATTAATTGAGTCACTTAAGACCTGCCTGTCAAACGTGTACCCTTGAGAAAGTGTGTGTGGTGTGTGTGTGTGTGTGTGTTAAAGATTGAGAGAAATTGGGTCTCCTTGATGTTCTTGTCTCCTTTGACAATTTTGTCTCATGAAAATGTGCCAAGTGAAAATGGAAGATGTTCTCACTTCCTTTGATTTAGATTAAAGTCACCTTGACCTAAAACTCGGATTGGGACGCAGCCCAAAGAGGAATGCTAGTCTACGTAACACCCGAGTTGCTAGCTACTGTAGCTAGCTATTTGTGGGTTTTTTCCTCTTTTTCCTTTTCACCTAGCGCTGTTGGTTGCTTCACATTAAAGCTGGAAAATCACATTAGCCTTATTTAACCAAAGCATACTAGCTGTGTTTTTAAGCTATGTATTTAATTTTAGGGTTGCCAACCTTCCCGTAAAATATGGAATCGTCCTATAATTGGAAATTAGAAATTCCACTTTCATGTCAAACCCCAATACAGCATGCCATTTGTTCCCAATTTTTGAGAACCAGTTCAGTTAAGTCTTTGGGAGATAAATATTACAGATTAGACAACTAAGACGGGAAGATTTGTATGAGACGCAAACAGTCACTGGATAGAAGGAACCCCTCATTGGTCGGGACTCATGACCCAGGGCGGCATGCTGTATACATGGCACATGGCAGCACTGAGCACATGGAGAAAAAATACAATGAAAATTCAAAATGATGATGACATTTGCGCGATCAGTTTTCTATTATTTGTTTGCACATCACATTATTCCATGTCACAGTGTAGGTTAATTAACCTCATTATTGCAGACATTCTAGTTTATGAGTGAAGCGGAGGACTGACTGGGAAGGACTCTCACTCAAAAGTCCGAGATGAGGTGTGAAGGGGCAAGTGGACCTAAGGTGACCACTATAAGCTTGACTGTGGGGGGAGCAAGAGAAAAAAAAAGAACACATATCTCATTACTTATAGCAATGCAGTTAGTCAAATCAATCACACTACGGAGTGCTACAGAATAAAACTAATTTCATTCATAACACAGTGAATATACACTGTACTGTACAGTTTCACAGTGATATTTAATTCTACTGTGTAAAATCATTAAGAATTTAATCCAGAGCGATTTACAAAAGTAAATCGTAACTGGATAGATCCTTACACTGGGTTACTAGTATTTCTTTTCATTCACATACTGTTGGGAAGTTTTTTTGTTTGTTTGTTTATTTAATCAAAACAAAATTTGCTATTTTATTTATAAAGAAAATGTTGGAAATTTTTACAAAGCATCTTAAATATTCGAAATTGATTGCTTGTATTTGAATATGTAAATAATATATAAAGCTGTAAATGTTCTCAGAGCGGTGAGATGTGCTCAGGATCTCCTGTCCTGCTGTTATTTTTAATCATTTTACTGAATATTTTATTTCACTATTCTTACATCACTGTTTTCTCCAACGATGTTCCACTTCACGAGCTTTAGCGTTGGTTTATCGTTAGCATATCGGTAACCATGGCAACACGGTGACACCTCGCAGCCTTCGAAGCATTTCTCAAAACACAGTGGCTTTTAAAAGTGTGTGTGCATATATGTGTGTGTGTGTAGAGAGAGAAACACACCGTGTTCTGACTCAATCTTGAGAAACCGAATCTTGTTTGCCGCTTGTTTGGCATTTCGTTGCACACTTCAGAGCAACGCAGTGACTCACACCGCACTGGGAGTGTATGCTGCAATGCATCATGGGTACCTCTACACCTGGTAGGAATGATCACTACTGGGATTAGCATAACTCCTTTACTTTTCAGCTGTTACCTTTATGAGCATGAGCTTGAAACTTGTTGGTGTTAGCATATTAGCATCCTCTTAAATTAGCTTGATGCTAATCAGCATTACCTGGGCCGGTGTTACTCAGCGAAACCCTACATGTGATACTAACTGGTTTTTAGCACAATCCTAATTGTTTATTAGCATTTACATTAACTGATATTAGCTTAAAGCTGTTTGGTGGCTAATAACCAGTACAGAAATGTCATAGTCTTAATATCATGTGACATAAAATATGTATTTTGGGGGACGGCGTGATTTGACTCTATTCATTTGAAATGTTTTGTTGGCTAGTTTGAGTAACGAACATCGACAAGTATTAGCATAAACCCGAATCAGCGGCTACCTGGAAGTAACTAGACGAGCAGTGTCTCTCTCAGTGTCACTCAGGAGTGCTTATAAGACTCTTAGGCCACGCCCATTAGACCAGCTGCTGTTTGAGTGTTGTATTAGTGTAAACTGTAGAAGACATGTAAAGGGAAGAGTGTAATATTGTTTCCTTTGAGATGTTCGGCCACGCCCAGTCCGTGTACGTCTATGTTGACATTTGTGCTCTTTCTGCCTCTCTTTTCATTCCTCCTTTCATTTACTTTGTGCACTTGTGACTGCCTGCATATTTACCTTTCTTCTGCAACTGCCTTACTCGTTTGCTTCTTCTTCTTCTTCTTCTTCTTCTTCTCTTTCTTTTTCTTTTTCCCCTCCAGCAAAACGGTAAAGGTCAGGATAATCGACGACGAGGAGTATGAGAAGAACAAGAGCTTCTTCCTGGAGATCGGAGAACCGCAGCTCATAGAGAGCAGTGAGAAAAAAGGTGGGGGAGGGGAAGCGGGATTGACTGGGGGCGTGGACTGAACAGACTATGCCACGCCTCCTCATCAACGATAACTCATCATCGTCACCTTCATGATCACGCTTCACCTCCGGAGTCTCTTAGGGTTCCTGTGTGTGTGTGTGTGTGTGTGTGTGTGTGTGTGTGTGTGTGTGTGTGTGTGTGTGTGTGTGTAATAGAGAGAGAGAGAGAGAGAGAGAGCGCTGACCACAGCCTCAGGTTTCCAATGACCGACAGCAGGAACAGGTTCGATTGGAGCTCCTTCTCGCAGCAGATCACAGCTCACCATCTCCACTTCTAAAACACACACACACTTACTTAACAAGCATGTGATCACCTTTCAGAAGGGGAGGAAAGTCCAGGAGCCTGCTGTATGTGAGGAGTACATACTGTATATGTCAGGATGTGTTTGTGTGTGTGTGTGTGTGTGTGTGTGTGTGCTACCTGGCATGTGTTTGCTGATGATCTGTGCCGTCTCTGTGGCTCGTGCCATGCTGGAGTGGATCATGATGTCGTACTTGAGGCCGAGAGACGCCAGTCTCTGTCCCGTCATCCCCGCCTGCTCACGGCCTACACACACACACACACACACACACACACACACACACAACGACACTGAACACTGCTGATCCGATTCTGATTTAATTCAGATTCTCGCAAACACATATAGGCCTATATATATATAGAGCAAGGGTTGCCAATGTGATGTTTCTTTTTTTTTTTGACACTACACTAGGTTATATTTCGGGGAAATGGATAATCTGTGTGTGTGTGTGTGTGTGTGTAGCTGTGTTGTCATGGCAACAACAGTGCTCCAGTCTGAAAGATTTACAGCGTGATGTTTCAAAGAACATCAGGACATCAGGTGTCAGACCCTGATCAGACGTGAACCTGAATCAGATTAGATATAAATCAAATCAGACATTAATCAGACTCGTAGATCAGACTTGTAGATCAGACTCGTAGATCAGACTCGTAGATCAGACTCAGAAGGAGGTTAATCAGAAGAAGAACGGAAGTGAATCAGATTCAGATCAGATGAGGACGAGTCCCGCTGTAGATCAGACTGAGATCAGACTCGGGGTGTGAGTGTGAGGGGGGTGGGGGTGTTGATGGTGGGGGTGGGGGTTTGTTGAGGGTGGTACCCAGCTCGGTGAGCCGCCTCTCCTTGTCGCCGTTGCCGTTCAGGTGGTACTGCGCGTGGCGGATGAGGAGGATGTGGCGCGTGGCGGTGGGTTTGGGGTTCTCCACCTCAGAACCGTTCTCCTCTCCTACACTCGCTCTCCTCCTGGGGGGGGTCATGGACGATGGGTCTCTCCTGTGTACACACACACACACCATCATCATCATCATCATCATGTCCAGGTCAGTGATGAGTTCTCTGTAACAGCACGACTCTGTGTGTGTGTGTGTATAAACACATACTTATCCCAGTTCTGATCCCAGCCGGTCTGGTTATATGGCTGTGCCGCGTGCAGCACGCCGCCGCCGCCGCTCCCCCCCGCGCTGACCCTCGCCCCCTCCCGCGGTCTGTCCGACAGGTACGCGCGCGCGACCACCACCGCGGACCCCCCCGCCGCGACCCCGCACGCGAGCCTCACCGCCCGGCGGAACCACATGTCTGTGAAGCGTTATAACGCAGCGCGCTCGCGCACGGCACTTCAGGGATTACGGCTCACTTCCGGTTCCCAAAAATCAACAATAAACAGCGAGCGCGCGCACACACACAAACACCGAGAGGAAGCTCTCTGTGTACCGGACACCGGAGCCGGGGAGGAGCGCGCGATCCCGGAAATACAACAGAAATAAAACAAAATAAAAGTCACTCATTTCCTTTCGTTTTAAAAAGAGTACAATTTTAATCTTTTTATTTTTTTTTGTTTCTGGTTGCCAGTGCTTTGTTTTCATTTACTTAAAGATTTAGTTGTTTATATGACAAACATTTTATCCAGTGATGTTTGTCAGATCAACTATTCAAACTGAGGGGGGAAAAAAATACATTAATCTCAATCCACCATCCAACCAGTAGAGGGCGCTCAAAGAACACGGTGACAACCAACAAAGAAACGCGCTCGTGTAACGTCAAAGCGATTCCGAATAGACAAACAACACGATAAATAAACATTACAGGTGTTTTCCCATTTTCCAACGTTTACTTCGTGTTTTCTGTATTTAGAACACTGTAACCGCACACACACTAGACACAGTGGGGAAGTGTGTGAGCGCTGAACTGTGATACGGCGCCGTGTTGTGGGTAGTGCGCATGCGCAGGACAGTCTGAGTCTGTTGTGCGGATTAATAAGGTTAATAATGACGTGATGTCCTCTGTGTTCAGGATCTGAGCTGCTGATGGAGTCCGAGGAGGAAGAGCAGACTGGAGAGTGGAGCTGTCTGTACACAGGTACACTGTACACACCAGCTGAGGGTTAGGGAGGGGGGGGGGAAGGGGGGGTTTACAGCTGAATAAGCTCACTACTGCATGTCTCATCCTCACTAATCCTCACTTCCTGCTCCACAAAGTCCTCAGTGCTGTTTACACACAGGTCACAGGTCACCTCACCTACCCCCTGACCCCTCTCAGAGTGCATGATGGAGGTTCATATCCGTACAGGTCACACCACACCCCCTCATGACTCAGTAGTGCAGAATAGTGCACTAGTTACGGAAGGGGGCGTGACTGTAGACCACTAGATGCTTTTTGCTGGCTCATTATATCCGGAACACACAGCCGGTTAGAGTTTCAGGGTTCCGTATTCCGTCACAAGTTCGACCCGAAGTTCTTTGTTTATACTGCAATTCCGTTTCTACACTTTCGCACCAGTTTCATAAGAATTCTAAAGATAGTCTGGGGTTCTTCACTTCCTGTTTTCATAAACATGCCGAGTGACAGGTGTCTGCACAGAACATTTACGGGTTCTCCAAGAGACAAGAAGAAGAACCGTAAGTGTAACCTCTAAAAGAGTAACTGGAGCATATGGATGGATGGATGGATGGATGGATGGGAAAATGACTAGGCAAATAGATTAAGGGTTGTATGGATGAGAGAGCTGATAACAAGAGGACCACTAGGATGAACAAGGAGGTAGATGGCTGGAGAAGAGTGGATAAATGGAAGAGTGGATCAACAAATTTGGGGTGGTTGCATGGATGAACTGAATAAAAGATAGCTGGATAGAAAAAACTGTGGAATAGAAGGGTAAATAGAGCACTCTGTAGAAAGATGGATGGAGGGAAACAGGGAGGGAAACTAAAACCCTTAACTTTCTATATTAAGAACCACTGGATGGAAATACAGATGGATGGGATGAGTAAAGATCGGATGGATGGTTGAATGGACGGATGGATAGATTTGGTAGATATTGGATGGATGGTTGGAATGAGTAGGGATGAGATGGATGGATGAATAAATGGGATGAGGAGATATTGGATGGATGGATGGAATGAGTAGAGATGAGTTGGATGAATGAATGAGATGAGGAGATATTGGATGGATGGATGGAATGAGTAGAGATGAGATGGATGAATGAATGGGATGAGGAGATATTGTATGGATGGATGGATGGATGGAATAAGTAGAGATGAAATGGATAAATGAATAAATGGGATGAGGAGATATTGGATGGATGGATGGATGGATGGAATGAGTAGAGATGAGATGCATGGATGAATGAATGGGATGAGTAGAGATAAGTTGGATGAATGAATGAGATGAGGAGATATTGGATAGATGGATGGATGGACTGTTAAAATGGTTTACTGGTTGGCTTTTACAAAAACATTCGAATAGATAGAAATAGACGACTCCATAGAATGGTGGACGGACAGAAAGATGGATGGACTGACAGAGGGAGAGAACCCAAGGCTATTAAACATTCAAAGAACCTAAGGTTGTAGACCCCGCAGAGCTGACCCTGTTCTGATGATCCAGCGCACTTCTGTAGCAAGAAAGCGTTCTCCTGATCATTGAGCAGTATCCCGTTGTGCCTTCAGGATTCAAAGCCGGACGTGTGGAGGACGACCAGAGGGTCATCCTGCACTTGGACATGGACTGTTTCTACGCCCAGGTGGAAATGATGCGTAACCCGGCCCTGCGCTCCAGACCTCTGGGTGAGTGACCTTGTCTCAGGACACACTACTCACTAGTGGACAGAGTGGGGTTTGAGACACAACTGTATTGTGTTAGTGACACTAGAGAGGTCACATGACTTTCATTTAGGGGTGCTGGTTGTTCTTTCCTGCTTCAGGAGTGCATCAGAAGCACCTGCTCGTCACCTGTAACTACATGGCGAGGGCGCAGGGCGTGGGCAAGATAATGTCCGTGAGGGAGGCACTGGAGAAGTGTCCTGACCTGGTGCTGGTCAGCGGAGAAGATCTCTCCTTCTACAGAGAGATCTCCTACAAGGTCACAGGTAACAAACACACTTATACACACCTGTCTGAGAACAAAGGATGGACAGACACAGAGATGGGTATGGTATGGATGGGTGGATGGAATGGATAGATAGGATTGGACGAATGGAAGTAATGGGTAGAGATTAGATGGATGGATGGGGTAGATGTTGAATGGGTGGATGGATGAAGATTTAGAGACTGGATGGATGGATGAAAGGATGGAACAGATAGAGATTGGAGGAGTGAATGGATGAATGAAGATCTGACTGGATGGACGGGTGAATGGATGAATGCGTGGATGAAATGAGTGGAGATTGGATGGAATGGCTAGAGGGCTGGAAGGATTTAAAAAATGAATGGATGGATGGACAAATATCTAGCTAAAACAATAGATGGCCTAATGAAGGAGGGGACTAGTAGACAGATAAATGGATGGACAGACACACTGATTGCCATCTGTGCTGTACAAATGGGTTGATTGATGGACAGATGGATCGACCAACAGCTATAGATGGATACATGGATGGATGTATGGCTAAGCTGTGTGTGTGTGTGTTTTCAGAGCTGCTGATGTCATACTTTCCCCTGGTGGAGAGGCTGGGCTTGGATGAGAACTTTGTGGACGTGACAGAAATGGTGGAGAGCAGGAGGAGGAACATGGATGTCTCTAAACTCTCCTTTGTGGGTCACGTCTATGGACATGACAGTGAGGAAATAAACACACACACACACACACACATACGGTACTGATTCCTTCTGAACTGTAACTGACTGTTCCACCCCGTGTGTGTGTGTAGTATCCAGCGTTGCCGTCCAGGAGCATGTGAGCCTGGCTCTGGGCTCAGTGGTGGCGTGTGAGCTGCGGGAGACGCTGTTCTCCAGACTGGGGCTGAGCTCGTGCGCGGGCGTGGCCAGCAGTAAACTCTTAGCTAAACTGGTGTCAGGGTCGTTTAAACCCAACCAGCAGACCACATTGCTGCCCCAGAGCGTCCCGCAGCTGATGATCGGCCTGGGCGTGGCCAGCAGAGTGCAGGGTAACTCCAGCTCCTCACACACACACACACACACACACACACACACACCGCTCCTAAGCTTGCGTTCCCGTGCACACTTTCTCCCAAAAACACACACTGTGGTAAAATCCGACAGGTTGCACACGTTGATGCAGCAGTTTGTGTGTGTGTGTGTGTGTTAGGAATCGGGCACAAGACAGCTGACAGACTAAAGACTCTGGGTGTGGTGAGTGTTAACGATCTGCAGCTGGTCCCGCTCAGGAACTTGGTGTGTGAGTTTGGAGAGGCGAACGCTAAACGCATGCAGAGCCTCGCCCGCGGCGTTGACCTTTCACCTGTCACCCCTGCCGGCCCCCCACAGGTAACCCCGCTCAGGCATGTTCAGCTTACACACACCTGGATCAGTCTGACACTGTGTGTGTGTGTGTGTGTGTGTGTGTGTGTGTGTGTGATTTCAGTCTCTGAGTGATGAGGACTCGTTTAAGAAAATCTCCACACTGAGTGATGCAGAGTATAAAATCACGGAGCTGCTGTTCAGCCTGAGTGAGAGGTGAGAGCCAGGAGCGCTTTAAATAACACATACACACACTTTCACAACAACACCTTTCTGTGTGTGTGTGAGTAGGATGCGTAAGGACGGCAGGCTGCCTCAGACACTGAAACTGACGCTCAGACGGGGCAGCGCAGAGAACCGCTGGTTCAGCCGCGAGAGCAGACAGGGTCCTGTTCCCACACACATCGCGCACAGGATCATCAACGGTATACACACACACACACACACACACACACACACACGAACAGTAACAGCAGCAAGATCAGTCACTGCTTTATTCCTTATCCATGTTTTACTGTCACTGTTTATTTATTTGTTTGTTTGTTTAAGGCTGTCCGGAGGCGGTGCCTCAGCTGGTTTCCATAGCGATGAAGCTCTTGCAAAAATTGGTGGACGTCAGAGAACCGTTTCACCTGACGGTGCTCAGCGTGTGTTTTACCAACCTGCAGGTCAAAACGTCCAGCTGGAACACCATCAGCTCCTTCTTCACATCCAAACACGCCACCACGCCCACACACGCCGCCACGCCCGCACACCCCGCCACGCCCACACACGCCACCACGCCCACACATGCCACCACGCCCAGACACGCTGCCTCGCCCACACACACGTCCATACCCACAAACACCATCAGCTCCTTCTTCACATCCAAACACACAGCCACTGCCACGC
>JAQQZT010000005.1:8955381-8965683 GCA_030068275.1 Clarias platycephalus | reverse complement strand
AGTATACATTATTTACCTCAGCATATAGTATGCCATATTTACCTCAGCATATAGTATGCCATATTTACCTCAGCATATAGTATACATTATTTACCTCAGCATATAGTATACATTATTTACCTCAGCATATAGTATGCCATATTTACCTCAGCATATAGTATGCCATATTTACCTCAGCATAACTAGAGTACACATAATTTAAATCAGTATAAAAAAGTACATTATTTACCTCAGTATGAATATAGTAAATATTATTTACTGCAGTATACTATTGAATATGTTTATTTATCTCAATGTGACTATTATTAAGCTTATTTACCTCAGTATATTATAGTTAATGTTATTTCCCTCACTGTATTTATAATATGCTTTATTTTCCTTGTTGTGGATATACATTTTACACTAATTTTATGTTTATTTATGTCTTATAGCTCACTATTCCAGATTTACTATCATATGAATGTAAATTAAAAGAACCACCTTATCATCTGAAAGGGACATTATCCAACAGATATAACTGGTATAAAATTTTTCATAGAAGGTGATATAAAACAGAGTACAGTATTTGACCACTAGAGGGAAGCATTCAGGCCTTGTAAAGTCTTCAAGCATCTAAATATTGGTACTTTTCCTTTTTTCCTTAGACACATTTGCCAGTAAAGTGGCTGCGACCCAGGACCAGTATGCTGATGCGTCTATCGGGAACGTGACGGGCAGCAATGCCGTTAACGTGTTCCTGGGCATCGGTGTAGCATGGTCCATTGCAGCCATCTACCACCAATCAAAAGGGCGTGAGTTTCGTGTGGAGCCAGGCAACCTGGCCTTCTCAGTCACGCTCTTCACCATCTTCGCCTTCATCTGCGTGGCTACGCTCATGTACAGGCGCCGACCTGACATCGGTGGTGAGCTGGGAGGCCCGAGGACTGCCAAAGCGCTCACAACCATGCTCTTTGTCAGCCTGTGGCTGATCTACATCTTGTTCTCCTCACTCGAGGCTTACTGCCACATCAAGGGCTTCTAAACACACACAAACACACACACACACACACACACACACACATGGAATCACACACACATACCAACACACCAATGTCCATATGAAGATGCTTACACTTACACGGTGTCATATACACACACACAGATTAGGAGAAAAGATGGATGCTCAAAGGAAGGATGCCACGTCAGGCGATACATGGATAGAGTTTTTCCCATTTCAGCTGAGTATAGATAGCTGACATAGAAAGATTTTTAAAAATGTAAAGGAAAGTAAATATAAAGGAATGAGTAGCTAGTAACAATGGTACTTTGCTAACTCTGCTAATAAGTTTTAGTTCTTTTTTGTTTCTTTTTTGGTCTGATTAAAAGCGATATGACAACATAAACTGAGGAACAGCTGAACACAAATGAAGAGGAAATGATTTATAATATGCTGTAGATTGTTAAATGTTCAATTTTATTTATTTTTTCTTTGCTGCTTCACACCTCCCTCTACGTGCCTCTGGCTAAAAGACTGAATCTGATTGGACCCTTGTTGGCTGGTCATGGTTCCTCACTGGCTACGCACAGAGGGTGTGATTTTGCAGAAAATAATGCGTTAAAAAATTAAACACTTGACAACTTGATGATAAGCCAGTACTAAAACACTTTACATCTTACTTGAGCCCAGGTTCCAGGAATTGAGGGAGTGGAATCCTGGGTAACGTACTGTAGTTATGATGACTGTCTTTTATGAAAAGTAGAAATGCACTATTCAGGTCCTTTTGTGGACTTTTGGTCCTTTCAATGCCATTTTCATTTTCAGCAACAAAATCTGTCTAAGCTGTTAATACCCAACCATGTTCGTCATGATACTGGATCTATTTTTCTCACAGTTTAGACTGTACACACCATCTCTAGAGTTTAAGTTAGTGTTTCAGTGGAATGTCTTCTCTGCTTGAACAGGATTTGAAATTTAAACACTAAAGTTGTCTGCTAAAATGTAATGTCCTACAATAAGTCGTGCTAGCTCAAAACCGGCTAATGTACGTACGAACACACAAAGCAGGTATGTGGTTAAACACATGGTGTTTATGAAAAATTTTATTCACCTAAACACTACGATAACTCTGACTTATTTATATGTCAATCCTAACACACCTTCAGCTAATCACACCTGTTTGATTGATTGTAATTTCATGTGAATGTAAAACGTTAAAAACATAAAAAGGTATTGAGCTACTAAACGTATAGAGTTGCACAAAATAACATTGTTTTATCGCACATAGCTTTAAGGTATAACTTATAGCTTAAAAGTTTTTCGTCAGAAACTGCTGTAAGAGATAAACAGCAGTTGAAGGGTGCCGTGATGCGTTATCTGAAAAACTGGTTAATATTCGCACTTCCATTTGTATCAAGAAGAAAGTGACATTGTTCACAAACATTTAAGTCTTTTTAAACGAATCATAAGGCGAATTAATCATTATAAGTCACTCATAATGATTCATTGGTGAATGCTTCCATCTTTTTTGAATGAATCACTGAGCTGAAATCGTTAAGGCAAGATTGGACCACAAACACTTCGGCGTTTTTCAAACAAATCTAAATTTTAATTAGTCACTAGACTAGTTTTATTCATGACTGATTCCATTTTTAAACAAATCAGTAAGATAAATGAATCAGTATCAGTCACTAGAAATGATTCATTGAGTAGTTTTAAACGAGTCACTAAACTGAGTCATTCCTTTTGTTCAGTTGCTGCTGATCTGAATCATGGAGCTAAATTCCCACCACATTCTCTAGGTTTATATTCTATTTCTATCTGTCAGTGTTTTGTAAAAGTCTGTGAATTGTGTGAGTCGTACGTGTAACTGCGTGTGTCCAACCTTTCGGTCACAGCCGAGACTCAGTTGCCCGTCGTTCAGTGAATTATTGCCACGCTTCCTGTGTACAGTTAGCTAATCTGCGTCAGCTAGTAGCTAGCTCATTTTCTCTGTGTTCAGTGTGTGTTTCTTCCCCGATATAGTCGAATCAGATGTTCTAAATTAGCCAACACTCTAACATTTGGAGCTCTGTGCCACGTTTTGTTTCGCTACATATTCAAGTCTTTGATTTTAATGTTTGATTACCTTTAATTGACGTTAAACAACACAATTTTCCGGCCCTAAGTGGCCTCATTCTGCATTCTCGATTCTGCATATTGTCGCTGCCCGAGTTTACGCTGAAGACTGTTTTACACACACACACACACAGCTACGGTCATTCACATTTCACATCATAGTCACTAGATAAAATCTCTCCCTCATGCACACGCACACACACACACACACACACACACACACACAGTGCAGTTTACAAGGGCGTGCGTTCCCTCTAGTCCTGCTGAGGGTCTATAAGTAAGGCTAACACTTTAGCAGATTAGCATGAGTTTAAATACAGTTGCTCTATTTAGTCTGGTTTTAAACCTGTAGATTAGTCACGATACAACACTCAGCGTAGCTAGCATTTCTTTTTTTAGAGAAGGTAAAAATGTCCCATTGGACTGTCTTCAAAATAAACACTGTTTTTTTTTTTTATCCCTTTTTCCTTTTAGAGTGTAGATTTTTGTGCTAATTTAGAGTAGACATGCTAGCAGCTAAGACTCCGTACATTTATAGTTGAGATAAACACTAATTGTAGTGTAGTTTGATTGATAAGAAAAAAATGCCAAAGGGAAAATTGTGAAATCGTTTCTAAATCAAATTCTAGCGATACAACTGGGTTTTGTATTTGACGCTAATGTTTTTTTTACCGAAAGAAAAGAATTCAAATGTAATATTTGAAAAATGGCCTTGGAAGACTTTCGTACCAGAATTTATACGGAATATACAAATTTACAATATACAAATATACACATTGAATATAAAAATATACACATTTAGTGCCAATTCTTAGCGAATGTTTCAGGGCTGTAGTTTAACGCCGAAGGAAAAACGCAAACCTGGCTGTTCCTTTTGGTTTTTATTTTCTTGTTTTATTTTGTTGTTTTCTAATTCCAAAAAAAGGTTCCCTGATGTTTCTTTATTGAGATGAATGACTTGGACGGTGTTGCAATACAAAGAAAATACACACACATACAAACACACACTTACATTCAAACACAAAACACAATAATTTAAAAAAGGACAAAGAAACAGACCCTTGATAGTCCTTGAAAAACAGTCTAAAGAAATAAAAAAACGTGACAATGTGAGATGAAGAAGAAGACGGTGGACACGTGTGAATTACAGCCATACTCTGCCGCAACGGACTTCCTGTGGGCGTGGCCTCCTACTGATCGCGGCGTGTGTCTCAGAATGTGTCTGCATCTCGGTGTGTGTACGTGTCTCGTCACGGTCGGTTGGACGCGTCTACAGCGTGCTGTCAGACTCCGTCCTGAAATATGCTGGCATCAGGTGGTTAGATATGAGTGCAATAGCAAAAGCTATCAAAACTCTATGTCAGGTGTTAGCTGCTAAGCCACAACTCTAACTAACACTGAGGGATCTAAAATGCTTGTAAATGTCTTTTACGCAAATTAAAACACTAAATGCAGAAATGTTACAAATTGTAAAACGTATAGAATCTGGTCTAACATTTATTTGAAAGTTAGCTGTACTAGCTGTAACATTGCTACACAATCATGCTTAAAGGCTTTAACTGAGTGGTATTTTATACTGTATATCCAGGATTTTGCTTTATACATCCCACTAAGTAGCACATTAGGTAACTGCTTTATTCTCCAATTTTTTAGTCCCATATTAAACCTTTTTTTGCCCTAGGATAATAACTCAATTTCTGAGAAAATGTTTAATTTGGAATCTTGTTTATAAAAAGGTCATGAGCAGCTGTATGTTGAATTTACTTAATACACTTTGTCTGTATTATTGTCTAAATTCTGATCGAAATCTCTAGCACTTAAAAGATATATATATTATGTTTTAGAATATATTATATAATATGTAAAAGTTTTTGCTAGTTCACTCACACCTGGCTTTGTGTTCAGTTTCGGAGTCTGATGGAACGTTTGTACGTCTTAGTTTTCCTCCGCACCGATTGTGGGTGGTGGTCTTGCATTTCAAAATTCCTCCCTCTTTCCCGAGCACCCCACCCCAAACCCCGCCCTTTGTTTCATATTTGGAATGTTAACGTGCTAGTTGTTGACACTGTGCATGGATGCTAACCTGTCTGTATATAGTAAGCAGTAACTCACTCATTAATGTCGTTGATGAACGGTTCTGAAAGATGTTTGTGTAGATATTTCGGTTTTATTTGCGTTTTTATCTTGCACATATGTTGGAAAGAAAAAAGGCAGTATCTGTCGTTCCGGACAGTGCCGTGAGGAATTTAATGATGAGGAATGCATGGGTACTTGTACAAATCGTAATATTAATAATGATAACAATAATGATGATGATGAAGATAACAATATTAATGATGATATTAATAATAATAATAACAACTCCTGTACTTGCTTGTTGCCATAGTTGTATTATTACTTTGTCATTGCAAGTTTGTGTGTATATAGTGTACAGTGAAATTGAGGCAATTGTGTTATTGCCTCTGCATTATCACATATTTATTTAAAGCCCTTTATTCAACTCAAGAATGACAAATATTGCCTTTTAGATGTATGTCTTAGTTCCTTCACTGAGCAGTGTGTGTGTGTGTGTGTGTGTGTGTGTGTGTGTGTGTGTGCGCGTGTGCGCGTGTATGTGTGTGTATTGTCATCATTTTAACCCCTATTCCCCTCTCGCTGCTCAGATGGACTCGTTTTTTCAGGGGTTTAATAATATCTTTGATAATGTTACTTTCTTGTTTGACTCTCTTTCTCTCTCTCTCTTTTTCTGACTCTCAACCATTGACACCTTGCATTATCATGGTCATGACTTGAAGTTGAGAGGAAAAAGTCGGCACTAACCCCCCTGTTTTACGTGATCAGTTATCAAACACTAATATGATTTTTTTGATTTTCTAATTTTATTGCTGCATTTAAATAATGACAGTGTTTGTGAGAAGATCTGATATAACTGACATTAGCAATAATTTTTTTTACTAGCCAGCATGTTACACCCTTTACAGCATACGAATGAGCAAGTTAACAATCCCACATTTTCCATTTAGCGCATTATCAAACCCAAATCTAAGTAGATAATGAGACAAAAATTTAGCTTGCTAGTTATTATACAACATCGCTAGCTAATGAGACAAAATGTGCACTTATAGTTAGCTAGTTATACTCAGTTACTAGCTTGCTCTCATTGTGACTGTATTTCCTACTTTAATCACGAAACTGTTTAATATGAATATACTTCGCTTCTTAGCTACAAACCTCCAACCTCAGTTATTGTTCGTTTAATATCTGCTAATCATCACTATTTATTATTATTTTCTTGCCACTATTTTCACATTTAAAAATCTAAATATTGGAACGGATTATTTCTTTTTTAATATAAAAAAAACACTAACATGTTTAATTTCCTAGTTGACTAGTGACAGTTTTGCCAACAAGCTTTGAAAGAAGGAGGGATGATAATCACACTGACATACTAGCTGTGTGCTAATGATTAGTTAAGCAGCATGTTTTGAAATTAAGAACTTGAAGATCAAGTTTAAAAGCGTGTCACGTTCAACTTCTCTTTTAGGCCAGTAATTGTGACGGAAATGATTTAAACTTGTTTTTGTGATCATATTACAGTTAATTATAGAGTATTAATGTTTGATAACTAATAAAGCTACACTTCATTATTTCATTATAGATTAGTTATATACTATGTCACCATTTTTTTCCTGACGAAATTACAGGTATTTTGAGCCGAATGGAGAATCATGAACGAAGAGCAGTGTTTTATTCAAACACGTCTGTTCAGATGCAAGGTGTCTTTAATAATTTCTTTGCTCTCTCTCCCTCACACTCCATCTCTCTTTGGTTCCAAAAATCTAACATTTACATTTTACACTGATGATGAAGAATTAAAAATGCTGTTTTGTTTTGTGTTTTTTTTTTGGTTTTTTTTTTTTCATTTGATTTTTTTGCTGATATTTAAGTTTGCACTCAGACTAATAAGAAGGAAGTCCACTAACTGTGATCGCCCCCATGGTACACCTCTACACAGGAAATAAAGTTTGGGAAATCCTGTTTAGAGCTTACTGACTGCTGTGTGTCTTTATTGTGTCTGTAGACAGTATATGTTTTTTCTCTCACACACACACAAACTCTCTCTCTCTCTCTCTCTCTCTCTCTCTCTCGCCAAATGTTTGCCCAGTGAAATTTAGGCTAATACTATATATAAAGTGCAAATGTTTATTAACTCTTACCACTATCAAAATCTAAGGTATAGATAATCTAAGGTACTGTGCAAAAGGCACATGCAAATATTTGCTGTAGATCAAGGATGACTTCTTAAATTTAAATGTATTGTTCCTACATTTAATAATTAATGGGAAAATCTCAATAACTGGTGTGACAATCCTTCCTGCTTCTTTCTTTATGCAGAAACCAGTAAGATTACGTTGGAATGTTTGAAAATCAGACTTTTTTTCTACTGAATTAATGTCAAAAAATAAACATGTTTACAGGTTAACAAACAAAAAAACCCCAGGTTTTTTCCTTTGATATTTCCTTTATCACAGGCAACAAAGTTATAAACTAATAATAAAATCAGGTAATTTACTTTTAAATACCTGCTGTTAATTTTGTTTTACATTGTAGACTTATTCATTTTTCATCTAACCCTATACCTTCTAAGTCTACTTACTCACTCACTCATCTTGTATACCGCTTTATTCTGTATTCAGGGTCACAGGGAGCCTATCCCAGGAGGCTTAGGGCACGAGGCAGGGTACACCCTGGACAGGGTGCCAAATTTATCGCAGGACACACACACATACACACACTACAGGCAATTTGGGAATGCCAATTAGCCTAACCTGCATATCTTTGGACTGTGGGAGGAAACCGGAGTACCCACCAAGCACAGGGAGAACAATGCAAACTCTACACACACAGATACGGGAATCGAGCCTGGCCGGTAATCGAACCAGGACCCTGGAGGTGCAAGGCGATAGTGCTAACCACTACACCACCGTGATGCCAAGTCTACTTCAATAATACGGTTTTTTTTTATATCTTTCCATTAAAAAAAATAAATAGAGGTGAAAATCTTTAGCAATCTGTCGAACTAGCACATCAAAACCAAGCTGATTCAACTAAAGAAAAGGTTTAATGTGTGTTTACAGTAGGTGTGGTGGACAACTGGTGTTAATTAGCTAATGAGTAACCAACGTTTTAGCTATATCAGTAGTTGCCAGCCAAAAATCTGGTAACTTAGTAAACAAAATGAAGCAATTTTAGTAGTTAGCATTGTAAAACAAAGCAAGTTAGCTAGATATCAACACTAAGCAATCTAGATTGTTAGCTTGGTAAAACATAAGTCTACCTAGTTAGAAACCAGAAATCTAGCTTTTTTGCTAATTAACAACCATAAATCCTCTGTTGTAGCATGATAAACCACAGCAAGTTATCTAGATAAGCAGCTGAAAACCAAGCAAGACATCTTGTTAGCAAGCTCATATGCATCTGGTTTATTTATTTGTTTATTTATTAATTTATTTGCATTGAGATTAATGTAATTTTTCCCGTCACAGGTAAAGTTTAAAAATATGGTACTTTTTCCATTTTAAAAAATATTAGTTGATGCAGTCTTTTGCACATGTGCTTTTAGCATAAATATACAGCAGCATTCATCAACTTAATAGCAACAATTTTTTCATCATACAGTGTATGTATCTCTGCTAGATTCATTTTAAAATAGTTGAACTAACTCACTGATACACAGTCTCACACACATACTATACAGAGCGCGGCTCACAAAGCTGTGGACTCTGGTCAGAAAGTATTGATTCATTTTAATAGCAGCTCTGACAATAGCACAGGTTCATATTAATGCCCTAGCTCTAATATGTTATTGTGTTCATAGCAACAGGTCATTCCCAGGGACGTGTAAAACACGTGCTCCACTGATAATAGACAGATTAAAAACCTGTGTAATCACTGATATGTTGGGAAATGTGTTTCTGAGAGATGTTAATAAGGAGTCTCCAGTGTGAGCACTGTGTAACAGTCAGAGGTACTGTGAAGCTTCTCTGTAACTTAATTGTAAGTTCCCACACAACTTCACGGCGGCTTCTTTATGCTTCTTTTGGGTTTTCTCAGTCACATGACCAGCTGTGAATGTGCCTAATAGTGAAAGTAAGAGCATTTCCACATGCACAATGTGATAAGAATGCAAGGGATTAGGACGAAACAGCCACTGTTTTGTCAGTGAGGATAATCAAGGGGAAAAGGCTTGAAGAATGGACTGTCGAATATTAGGAAAAAGGACAATCCGGTCTGGTGAGTCCAGGTTTGCCCTGCTCTAGAGTGCTGGGTGCATCAGGGTAAGAAGAGAGGCAGATAAAGTGATGCACCTATCATGCCAAGTACCTACTGTACAAGCCTGCGGGGACAGTGCTGTGATCTGGGGTTACGTCTGTTGCTCAGGTCGAGGCTCAGCAATGTTTTGTGCCCAAATAAATGAGGTCGGCTGACTAAAAATACTGACTGTACAGGTTTTTCCATCAATGGATTTTTATTCACTGATGGCACGGGCATATTCCAAAAGGACGATGCCAGCATTCATCAGGCTCAAATTGTGAAAGAGTGGTTGAGAGAGCATGAGACACCATTTTCACACATGGATTGGCCACAACAGAGTCCAGACCTTAAACCCACTGAGAATCGTTGAGATGTGCTGGAGAAGGCTTTACGCAATGATCCGACTCTCCCATCATTAATACAAGATCAATACAAGAAATGAATGAGATTCTGGACTGAAATAAATGCTGTGACTTTGCATACGTTTATTGAAAAGATGCCACCCTTAATTAAAGAGAAAGCGGTCCAGAGAAACATCAAAGTGCGTGACTTTTTTTTTGGGCTGGGCAGTGGAAAACTATAAGCGGGTAAAACGGATGATGTCATTGGTAAATGATTATTGTTGGTAAATTGCTGTGGTGTAAGAGGACATGCTGTTAGAGGAGAAGTTTCACTTCATCACACTGCCTGTCACTCAATGATTTATTGAAACACACACAGACAGACATATACATACGCACACAGGATTAGGATTATTAAAATTAAAATTCTCAACAGAGTTTTGCTGAGAAATTAAATAAACATATATTGCCCTGGTTTAGTCTGTGTGTGTGTGTGTGTGTGTGTGTGTGTGTGTGTGTGTGTGTGTGTGTGTGTGTGTGTGTGTGTGTGTG